>JAPFBL010000202.1:77500-352500 GCA_026182355.1 Hermatobates lingyangjiaoensis
AACTTTCTTTTACTCTCTACTTACTTGCAACTTCTTTGTTCTAATTTGTAATAGGCACTCCTTGACCATACAAATGCAAAGTTTATTCTTCAGTAGTATTTATCAGACCCAGTATACTGATAATGCTTATCAAACTCCTTTTATAACTTAACCCCCCGCCACTACCCAATTCTTCCAGTTTTACAGAGACCTTTTCGGTATTCGTTTTTGATAACATAGTGATTGCCTGCAAGAGTTTCAATCTTAACTATGGGATCGTCAGAGTAGGGTTTCTCAACCTTTCTTAGCCCATACACCCTTCATTCCAACCCCTATTCCTTCGAAGATCATCTTTTTCACAAAAGTGTATTATAAGTAATACTTAAATTTTACCAAAAAAAAAAGTTTATTTTTCCTTTATTAGTATATATATATCTGAATGTCTAAACCACGCTAAGAAAATCAAAAAAATTACCCACATCGTTCAACCCAAACCAAAAGGTCTTCGTCAGAGCTTTTATACTGATACTGAGTATCAGTGAGGCTCTGACGAAGGCCACTTGTTTTGGTTGAAAGATCTTAATAATTTTTTTTTATTTTCTTACACTGATTTAAACATTGATTTTTGTTTCATGTGTTTCTTGTGAAATCTTGTTTTATATAGATATATAAAATTAATAATATAAATTCGGGAAACCCGGAAAGAAAGGAATTTCTCAATCGGGAATTTCGGCCAATTTTCCAGGATTAAAAAATCCCAAACTTCCGTCCTTTGGCAACCCCGTTTCGGTTTTTTTAAAACCTTTTTATTTCCTTCTTGTTTTAACCCTCCTTCTTGTTGTTTCCCTTTTGAAAAATTTTAAATTTAAAAACCCGAAACCGTTTCAAGAATTTATTTTTTATTTGGAAAATTGAAACCGAACCCCGATTAAGGAAACACACCTAAATATTTAATAACCAAATTCCAAAATTATATAATTATAAATAATAAATTAATATTTAATTTTTTTTTTAAATTCAAGAAGGGCCAACCAAATTTTTGAACCACCAAAACCTTAAAACGGTTCCTCTTCCGGAAAAGGAAACGACCTTTTGGTTTCCAATAAATTTTTTTAATCTTTCCTTGTTTAAATAAATTGAAAATTAAATTAAGAAGTAAGTGGTATATTAATAAATTACCTTTCAAACAAAATTTGATATTTTAATTTTTAAATTAAGAAAGGGAATAAAGTACTTTTTTTGTAAATTCTTTGATAATTACATTGAATTAAAATTAAACTTTTTTTGCTCATAATTAAAATTTTGGAAATAATTAATTTTCAATTATTTTTTCATTGGTTTTTATTTTTTAAAAGTCCTTTTTTTTATAAATTCCTAATTAAGTAAAAAAAATACCTTTTAAAACCAGTTTTTTTTTCAAAGCCGCCCTTGGGTTGTAAACCTTTAATGAAATTCCCAAATTTCAGTTTGATAAAAAATTGGAACCTTTTAATAATTAAATTTTTTAATGTTAACAATTATTTATTTTAATAATAAAGTTTCATGGGCTTTTTAATTAAAAAAATTAAAAAATTAAAGAAAAAATGAAATATTTTTAATTTAAATTTAAAACAAATAATTTTAAGGAAAAACCTTTTTAAATTTACAATTTGGTTTTTATTAAATTTAAAATTATATTTCCATTAAATTTTCATTTATGGAAATGGAAAGCAAGGCCCCCACCAAAGCCCCCCCTTTGGGAAAATTTTGGTTGCTTAACAAAAAAATGTTAATAGGGGCCAAGGTTAAGGTATTAACGTATTTATTTTGGACTTGGATCCGGGTTTTCAAAATAAATGGCCCCAATTTATTCAACAAAGTAAAAAAAATTCCTTAAAAGAAGGGTCCCTCAAAACTTTGAAGGGTTCCCACCTTAGATTTTTTTTTTGGTAGAACATGTTAAAACCCTATTGGAAATTGACTTGTGTTACCAAATTTAAGGTTTCTCCAAGGGAGAATTTGGTAAATCCCGAAATAAAAAAAAAAGCCGGGGGTAAACCGGCCTACCGGTTTCAAACGCAGGTTTCCATGGTACCCATTAAAAAAAAAATAAAGAATTTTGTTTCAATGGAAATTTTTCATTGGTATGTCTTTTTCCAATAAAAAGAAATAAATTTGGATAACCTAACAATTTAATAAAAAAGCAAAAATAAACCAAAATAAAAAATTTGTTTTTTTTTAGGTCCAAATAGGTTTTTGGGGCTTTTAAGGGAACTTAATTTTTTTCGGGGGAGGGGCTTTTCAAAAAAAAAAGTAAAATTTTAAGGGTTACCTTTTAGGTTTTTAATAATTCAAGAAAAATTTAAAAAAACCTTAAATTTACAAACCGTTGGGGTACCTCCACCGTTTCCCAAAAACTCTTTATGTTAAGACCTTGTTGCCAATTATTTAATTTGGTTATTTTTTGAAATAAATTAAATTTTCAATTTCTTTAAATTGAATTTAAAGTTAGTGCAAAAATTTTCCCTTTTTAAATACCGAAAAAACCTGGTAGAAAGGGTTTAAACAAAAAAAAAAAGGAAATTTCTTTTGGGAATTGTTTTGGTTTTTCCAAAAACCATTTCTAAATGAAAATAAATTTTTTTTGGGGCAGCTTAGGGAGGGAAATACCTTAATAAAATTTCCAAAACAAACTTTTTTTTTAAAATAATTTATTTAAATTATTTCAATAATTATTTTAAAAATTAAGGGCTTATTTTTTTCAAAAGGGGAAGGCCCCCAAAAATATTATTCCAAAGGTGTCCCGTAAATCACACTAGGGTTTATTTTCGAGGAATGTTTTAATTTCAGAAAAAGACGGTTTCACAAAGGAAGCTATGTTCAAAAACTTTGTGGGACTCCCAGTGTAACCTAACCTTAACCTATTCTTTTAGTAAATCACTTTCACTTGTAACCTTCCACCCATTGTTAATCGGGTTCTTTTTAATTTGCTTTTTGTTGGAAGGTTTGTTTGGGTTTTTAAATTTTTCCAACGGGCTTTATAAAAATTGGTGTTTTTGAAAAATATTTTAATAATTTGGTTTTTATTAAATTTGGAATTGAAAGGTTCTTTGGTATTGGTGGATAAACGGAATTGGGAAAGAAAAAAGTTCTTTTTTGTTTTATTCAAAGGGAAAGCGGGGAAAGGAATACTTTTAATCTTTGATAAAGAAAACTTAAAATGCCCAAAAGTTTTTGCCGGGTTTTTGAAATTTTTTAATTGGAAATTTTTTATGGATAAACTTTTTTAAATACTTCATAAAAAGGGTTTTTTTGTTTTTTGGTTTTTTTAATTTCACGCTTAAAATTTGTGGAATATGAATATGGTATTATGGATTTGTTTGGTTTTTCTGGGGGTTGTTTGTTGGGAAAATTGGGGATTGGGGAAAGAAAAAGGTTGGTTTTTGTTTTGTTAGAAAGGTTTATTAACTTTTGCTTTTTGTTGGAAGCAATAAAAGTTTTGAAAAAGAAAATGTTTAAATAAAATTGAAACATCCAAATTTAGGAGTTTGATTTGAAAATTTTTATTTCAAGAATGTTTTAATTTTTGAATTCTGTTTAATATTGATTTTAGAATTTAAAATGTGTATATTGAATATGATGATGATTTTGGGAGAAATACGCGATTTTTTTTTTTTTGGTTTGGTGGCTTCCGGCTTTGTGTGAAAAAGGCCAGGCTGGGCGTTGAGAAGCCTTGTTCCACATTACAGCAGGCGAGCCGCTCTGCCGGGTTGCCGACCTGACGAGCCAGTTAAATACGTGTTGGTTAAGGCCGTTGCTTTTGCCTGTGCTAATCAGTTTGGCAGCCTCTCTCCGACAGTTTAGTACCCCTCCACCCACTCCGCCTCCCCCAAACCTTACACTCTCTCCAATGTAAATATCTTCCCAGATTACATCTTCTTCCTGTCTTATCTTCTCATTCAGTTCTTCAAACATGAGAAAAAATTATTATATATTATATATTTAAAAAAATTTCCTTTTGAACGAACCGGGGGGGGGGGAGGACCCATCGAAAAATATTTAGGGGTAGGTGGAGGGTTCAGGGGATTTTCTTTTCTTAATTGTATTCTTTTGAAAAAAATTTTAATTTTAATATATATATATAAAATTAAAAAAGGAATTAAGATTTCGGGAGGCGGTTTCAATTTTTTCTTTTCCATTTTCAATTTTTCAAAAAACTTCTCCAAAATTTGCCAAGGGTTTTTAAATTTTAAAATAAAATTTCCCGAAAACGTTTTGGCAATTTTTAGGTTCGAAAATTTGAAAAAATGGAAGAGGGATGCCGGCATTTCCCATTTCTTAAACTTTTTTATTGTTTTTTCAAAGGTCGGAAGAATTTAATTAAAGTGGGTTTAATATTTTATTTATATATTTTAAATAAATTTATTATTTTATATATATATATATATAAAGATTTCACATAAACACGTGAAACAACAATCAATTATGAAACCACAATAAGAAAATGGGAAAACAAGACTAAGATCTTTCAACCGCAACAAGCGGTCCTCGTCAGAGGATGCAGTTCTCTGCATCTAGTGTTTCAGTTGGATTTTTGACTCTGACGAGAACCGCTTGTTACGGTTGAAAGATCTTAGTCTTGTTTTCCCATTTTCTTATTGTGGTTTAATCAAATTAATTTAATATATATATATATATTATATATAGTTAACACATGAAAGAGAAAAAACAAATAAAGATACACACAAAAGACTCACAACGATATTTCGACAGTCGTCGTCATCGGGTAAAGAAGTAGTCCCTTTGAGTAGCTGAAGCTAACTGAAATAATATATATATATATATTATATATATATATATATATATATAATGACAAAAAAAAATATAATATATATATATATATGCTTTTAAAAACTGGATGTCTGTTTCCACTTGGTTCAATTTCGTCTTATATTTTTCCAAATTACGAAACTTTTTCTTTAATTCAGAGCTCAACTTGAAAATTAAATCACCATAAAGTTTCGTAATTTGGAAAAATATAAGACGAAATTGAACCAAGTGAAAACAGACATCCACTTTTTAAAAGCATGCATTAAAGAAGGACTGTTCCCAAACTTTTTTTTTACAAAATATATAATAAATATTTATTATAATATATTATATATAAAATGAAAGACTGATTATCATTACTACTAACTTTCAATATATCTTTCTCCCTATTACTGCTGATTTTTTAATCCCCCATGACACAGTTGCTACCCAATCATCTTTTCAATTCAAATAGCTGCTTCAAAATGATCATTTTTCAAAAAAAAAAATTTTAAATTCCATAAACTCGACCTCGAATTTCCGTACTTCAGATAACAAGACATTCAGTAACCAGTTTGCGTACTTTTTTTTTTCTACCGTATAGCATAAATTATAATCTTCATTGTGGGTATTGATAACTGACGATTAATGAAGGAAGAGTGAGATTGAGTGAGTGCATTCCAGACGCTATAGATCCTGCTCTCCAGATTACAAATTACCTGCTTTCACTTCTTTAAAGTCTTACCTCATTTCATTTCAAGGGGGCCAGGCTAGCACAGTGGTTACGTGCTCGCCTCTGAACTGATAGGACCGGGGTTCGATCCTCACCTGGCCCTCCATTTATTCACGCGGGAGGTGAATAAATCTGAGCGCGTCATCCCTCGGAGAAGGACGTTAAACCGTCGGTCCCGAGCCTATACGATGTCAGGTACTCGTTAAAGATCCCTACTCTAAATACATTTGAGTTAGGCAAAATTTAGGACTCCCACTGTAGAATCAATCTTCATTGTGTGGTATCACAAAGGGCCAATGCTCGGCCTACGTGTGTTCCCTTGTGGAACTGCCACTGCAACCTAACCTAACCTACCTCATTTCATATTTTATGTTGTTTGGTATATTATAATTTTTGATTGGTTGGTGCTTATCCATGTTAAAAACAGTATTCAAGTCTTTATTTGTTTTGTTTCTATGACAGCCCTTGTCCTGTCAGTAAGTTCTTTAACTTTAGTGTAAATGTTTACATCTATGATTTGTTTTTTGTGAATTGTATATTATAATATATAGATAAATTTCTGATCGGTTTGTTCAGAAACTTTGATGTTTATATTACTTATTTTGTTAACTGATGGCAATTCAGAAGTTGATCATATGGAATTGGTCTTTGAACTATTTTGATATTCAGAGTATCCACTATTCTGCGTTAGGAACTTTATTTTTTGCTTAGCTCAAGTATATTTAGTGTAAAGTTCCTTAACGAGTGCCAGACATCGTACAGACTTGCGACCGATAGCTTAATCTCGTCTCTGAGACAATATGCTCTGATTTTCTCATATTTCGCAAACGTTTCTTATTAGTTTCTGAAATTTCATTTAACCGTCATCAGGAGGGAAGAGATAGAGACTGCAAGAGCACTTGTGAAGCGACGTTTGGAGATCTCGCTTCGGGTTTTCCAACCGTGCTTCTCTACCTCTCCTCTCCTGATGATGGTTTAACTAAAAATTAGAGACTGTAAGTGTGTGTTATCTATTCACTGTTTACCTACAGTTTACCTTGAAATGCATGTTGTCCTTTTTTAGATCGTCATCTTGATGATACTAGTAGAAAATATACTATAAAATTAGGAAAGACGATCCAAACTGGACACAATACGAGTTCAAAATTGATTAAGAGTAACACACAGGGTAAAGAAACACATTTACTAACTCAAATGTGTATAAAATACGTCTTATTGTCTTTCCATCTACAGCGTGGTTTCTCTCCCGATCTTTTTTCTCTTGAAGGTGGATTTTCCTAAAAGTTTTGTCACTAAAATCATTAGTTGTGCAATCCGTAATTCTGTGGTATTTATCCATTTTACTTCAGAATTTAGTCATTAAGTATGTTGTGTGTTCCTATTCTTTAATGTTGAACTCATAATATAAATATATATATATATTATAATATAAAAAATAAAAATTAAAAAAGACTGCTTTTTAAAAGGGTTTTAACCCAAAAACCCAACCATGATTAGCCCCTTTTGGAAGATTAAATTGGTTTTTAAAAGGGTGGGAAAGCAAGGAAAGGATTGTCCAGAAAGGGATTTTTTAAAAAATAATTAAGAAAAATTAAAATATTCCCATTAATTTTAAAATTTTACAAATATTAATTTAAAACTTATAATTTTTATAATAAATTAGATTATTAAATTTTAATTAAGAACAATAATTTTCAAAACCTTGTTTTTATATAATTAAAATTTGTTTAATAATTGGAGAATTTTCATTTTTTTATTCAAGAATAAAACCACTAATGTTTTTGCACTTACGTTAAATTGGTGGTTTTAAAACTTTTTAAAAAATTTACCATTTGAAATAAAATTTTAATTGGTTTTTACTTTTTTCCCATTGAAAATATTATTCCATTTCTAATTTATGAACCCTTGTTTAATGGTTTTATCCCAAATTTAACTTGTTTAACCCCCGAAACATATGTGTTTCCTTTTGGGAGCCTTTAAATGATTCGTTACCATAATTTAAAATATTATAATTATTTATATAATTATAAATAAACCAAATAAAAAATAAAAAAGATTAAAATTTTAAGAACAACGTTTCCGCGGTTCAAAACCTTAAAATTTTTATTGTGGGTTTTCATTAATTTTTATTTCAAACTTTTAATGTGAAATTAAATTTAAAATAATAAAATTAAAAAAATATATTATTAAAAATTGTTTTAACTTGGCTTTCCGATTTAAAATAACCTGTTCCAGTTCCCTGAATTTTAAATGTGGTGGTAATTCCAAATTTAAGTTTCCCCAAAAAGGCTTTTGGGACCTTTTTTTAAACACTTTAAAAATTAAAAATTTTACTTACAAAAACAAAAGTTTCGACTAAATTCTTTAAGCCATCATCAGGTTAAAAAAATTAATTTGGGTTTATTTAATTTATTTCCAAATTTTAATGGAAACTTTAATTTTAAAAGTTTCTTGAAGGGAATGCGGGACCTTTTAATTAAATTGCATCCAAGAAGATTTGCTGCCAACCTATACCATATTATATATATATATATATATATATATAGGCACTATTTGTATTATAGGTATTTATGCGCAGGATCCTTCAACTATGATTCGTCTTACTTGAAAATGCATACCGTGCTAAACCGGTCGAGTAGTTAAAACATTTCAAGAAGTATGAAGAATTTTTAAAATGATATGAAATTTTATAAAACAGTAAGTAAAATATTATTATGAATACAATAAATTGTTAAATACTTCTAAGGTAGTGCAATCACTTATTATGTGGTAATTTACTCATTGTTAACTTTTTACCCTACACTGTTATATAAATGCCTTTCTTATTGAAAATATTGTTCCATGTAATCAATGTTACCCTGTAAGTGTGTGTTATTTATTTACTGTTTACTCCAAAACGTAAACTGTCCTTTTTGGATCATTTTCTTTCATATATTCTGTTACTTCCATGTATCCAAGTTACATTCTTCACGGCTTTTTTAATTTCCCCCGTAGTTTGTGCTTAATATGTTACAATTTGTCATCATTTTATATTGATGATCAAGTTTTATAAAGATCAACTTGCAGACATTTTTTTTTCATCACTTATCTTCTTATCAATTAATAGTGTATTTTCAAGATTTTTTTTTTGGTAATTCCGTTTCGACAACAGTATGAAGCAGCTCCGAGACGCGAGAAGCACTCAGGAGGCCTGAGCAAGGGAGAGCTCCGTGGGAGGTCTTCTTCGCCTCCGGTTGCACTCACTCGATTGATTCCTAATCTACACCAACCTGTAATTTTTCTCTTGAACCAGCTTAAAGTTCCAGAGTAGCTTCACCAGCTCTCATTCAATTAATACCACCAACTGTAAAAACCAATCAACTTTCTTTCTCTTTTAGTTTAAAACTTCACTGTTTTTATTTTCTTTTTCCTACCAACCCCTTGTCCACCATGTATTCAATACCTATCTATTGCATGCTCAAAGACAATTCCCTTTTGTAAACGAGATATCTACATGAGGTTCTTTTATAGCCATCGTAGTCTTCATGAAAGATGCAAATCATCCTCAATTCTTTTAAGAAAATTAATTATTTATAAATTCGAATTAAAAAAACTTGATAGGTTTTGAAAAGCTTTTATATATATATATATATATGTTGTTGAAGGCCACAGCGGCTTCAGTATTTACGATCTTTCTCAGTAATTGTTCCTTTTTTCTGAACACTTTCCGGTGTTGAACATTTCATTGGTAGAGTAACTCTCCTAGGTACATTTTAACTACCAGGTACATTTTAGTAGTTAAAATGTACCTAGGAGAGTTACTCCACCAATTAAATGTTCAACACCGGAAAGTGTTCAGAAAAAAGGAACAATTACTGAGAAAGATCGTAAATACTGAAGCCGTTGTGGCCTTCAACAACATTTGTTTAGAAGAAGATTTGCTGCCCATTTATACGAATATATATATATAAGAAAATGGGAAAACAAGACTAAGATCTTTCAACCGTAACAAGTGGTCCTCGTCAGAGTCAAAAACCCATCAGTTGGGTTTTTGACTCTGACGAGGACCGCTTGTTACGGTTGAAAGATCTTAGTCTTGTTTTCCCATTTTCTTATTGTGGTTTGATCATTGATTGTTATTTCACATGTTTATGTGAAATTTATATATATATATATCAACGCGAGTACTTCGCACTTCTTCCCGATGACGACGGATGTCGAA
Organism: Hermatobates lingyangjiaoensis; assembly: GCA_026182355.1. Lineage (NCBI taxonomy): Eukaryota > Metazoa > Arthropoda > Insecta > Hemiptera > Hermatobatidae > Hermatobates > Hermatobates lingyangjiaoensis. Next base: position 87,202 of record JAPFBL010000202.1, read on the forward strand.
ATATCGAAGTGAGTTCTGTAGTGTCTTTCTGTGTTCTTTTCTATGTGTTAAAGTGTATATAATATATATATATATATATATATAAATTTATTTATAATCAAAAAAATTGTTGGATTGTCTTTCCAATTTTATAGTATATATAGATATAGATAAATAGATATTTATGTTGAGTTTATCTCATCAGTTATCATATACACTCTCTTCTTTCCAAGCCTCCGGTAACAGTGTCTACCATTTCGACTATACTCTTGTGTGCTTCATTCAATTTAGGTTTAGCCAACATCAAGTTAAACCTAAGCAAATATAATTATAGATACTCAATGAGTCAAGAAATAGTCGAGATACATTTTCAGTTGAAGATAGTGAAGTTGTGACAATTGACGCTGACTCCTACAGACTCAACTCGGCCGAAAGAGTAAAAGTTACCTGCCCCACAAGTCACATTAAGTGGCTCTGAAGAAGCTCACATCGGGCTTCTAGGTTCAGTTGACACCCTGTTATTAACCGGAACCATTAATTTATTTTATCACATTTTAAACCATCATTTAAACACTCCTTTTATCTGTCAATTTTATATACTAAATAAATTAATTATTTTTTCTTGTATATTCAACTTTTATTATATTGAATTATGATTTATTTTATTGTTTCTTATTTCAAGTTCAAGAAGTACATTTCTGTTTAGCTCTTTACACTTAAACCAGGGTAAAGGTTAGCCCAGTGGCAATATCCTCGTCTTTGGACCGGAAGATCCAGGGTTCAATACTTATTCTGGCCCTTAATTTATTTACGCAAAAGGGTGAATCAATCTGATCACGGCGTCCGAAAGAGAGGATGTTAAACCATCTGTTTCGAGCCGGTTCGATGTCAAGTACTTGTTAAAGATCCCTACTTTAAGTATACTTGATTTAAGCATCATTTAGTAAAATCCAATCTTCATTGTGTGGTTTCACAAAGGGTCAATGTTCGACCTTGTCGACCGCTCTCTAGCTCTCTTGCGAGATTCCCTCTACAGCCTAACCAAACTTCCATTTGACCCAATAACAATCCTCAGAATTGTAAAATAAAAATAATATAATCTAAAATGTAAAATATGTTTGTAGCTTATGATATTTAAAAAAGCATATCTACTAAGTAGAGTTCATAAGGAATTATTTAATCCCAACTGCAATTCATTCAGATAAAAAAATATGAATAAGTGTAAAAGTTGTACTATTACAGTACTTTATAAAATATTAAGTTCAAATTAAGTACTGTAAAGTATCGTTGCTTTTCATTCCCCAGTTAACTGGTAGTAAAAAGCTTGATAAAAAAATAAATATATTTAAAGTTTAGAAAAAAGAAATATGTTTGACCATGTTTTTACTTACATCTTGACTTATGCTTAATTAAATCAAGTATACTTAAAGTAGGGATCTTTAACAAGTACTTGGCATCGAACCGGCTCGAAACAGATGGTTTAACATCCTCTCTTTGGGACGCCGTGATCAGATTGATTCACCCTTTTGCGTAAAATAAATCGAGGGCCAGAATAAGTATTGAACCCTGGATCTTCCGGTCCAAAGACGAGGATATTGCCACTGGGCTAACTTGATAACCCTGGTTTAAGTGTAAAGAGCTAAACAGAAATGTACTTTTTGAACTTGAAATAAGAAACAATAAAATAAATCATAATTTAATATAATAAAAGTTGATTAAAAATATTAAAGTAATCTTCCATTTCCTGGTAAATAAATAGAAAAGTTTGTTTATTTAGTTTTTATAAATTGTTACGAAAATCTAATTTTTCATTGATTTATGCTTTATGAGATAGATCTGTCACATGTATCTTATCACTAAACACTTATTAAACTAATTATGTACGAATTACAACTATAGGTTATAAAGTATTGCTAGAAAAAGTTGTAAAAACAATAATTAATACTATAGGTCAAAGGATTTCTAGAAAGAGTTGTAAAAAGGATATTTATCTGAGGGAGTAGGTCATGAGCTATTTCGAATGAATCACTAAGAATTTATGCCATCTTCATCCAAATGTTTTCATTTTCAACCGGTTTTTAACAGAGATTAACATTTACGATGTTAATTCTTGATATTTATGGAAGCTAAATTGAATATAGTCTTCGTTATATATTTGATGAAGGTAAATAATAATAATCTACCAATGAGATTGCCTGGGTGAAGGAAATATTAATTCTATTCCTTCCATCGTATTTTCTTTACAAATGACACACTCAACTGGATTTTACTGTTCTAATGGAGTTGAAAGCAAATTCCTTATTTATTTAATATGATTTATCTAATATAGTTTAATAATTTAATTTTTTTTTTTTAAATGGGTGTTTTAATATCTAAGGTCACTAAACATCATGAGAATACTGGATCTTTGATGAAGAATCAGCAGAACACAAGCAACATGTTAACGGCATTCTGCCCATGACATTGGAATGAGATAAGTGGCCTTATACTAAATGAGATTAATCTACACAGGTGGACCACAATCCTTTTAAGGCAATGCTTGGTCTAATTACCTTTAGCATCTGATCCCATCTGCGTAGTGATATACAATTCTGATCCCACCAGTGAGTGTAGTGATATACAATCATGATTTCATCCGTGCAAGTGTAGTGATATACAATCCTGATCTCACCAGTGTATGCCATACAAAGATGATTTCACCAGTGTAGTGATATACAATTCTGATCATACCAGTGTAGTGATATACAATTCTGATTTCACCAGTGTAGTGCTATACAATTCTGATCATACCAGTGTAGTGATATACAATTCTGATCATACCAGTGTAGTGATATACAATTCTGATCATACCAGTGTAGTGATATACAATTCTGATCATACCAGTGTAGTGATATACAATTCTGATCATACCAGTGTAGTGATATACAATTCTGATTTCACCAGTGTAGTGCTATACAATTCTGATCATACCAGTGTAGTGATATACAATTCTGATCATACCAGTGTAGTGATATACAATTCTGATCTCACCAGTGTAGTGTTATACAATTGTGATCATACCAGTGTAGAGATATACAATTCTGATTTCACCAGTGTAGTGCTATACAATTCTGATCATACCAGTGTAGTGATATACAATTCTGATCATACCAGTGTAGTGATATACAATTCTGATCTCACCAGTGTAGTGTTATACAATTGTGATCATACCAGTGTAGAGATATACAATTCTGATTTCACCAGTGTAGTGCTATACAATTCTGATCATACCAGTGTAGTGATATACAATTCTGATCATACCAGTGTAGTGATATACAATTCTGATCTCACCAGTGTAGTGTTATACAATTCTGATCATACCAGTGTAGTGTTATACAATTCTGATCTCACCAGTGTAGTGTTATACAATTCTGATTATACCAGTGTAGTGATATACAATTCTGATCATACCAGTGTAGTGATATACAATTCTGATCATACCAGTGTAGTGATATACAATTCTTATCTCACCAGTGTAGTGATATACAATTCTGACCATACCAGTGTAGTGCTATACAATTCTTATCTCACCAGTGTAGTGCTATACAATTCTTATCTCACCAGTGTAGTAATATACAATTATGATCTCAACAGTATAGTGATATGCGATTCTGATCTCATCAGTGCAAGTGTAGTGACATACAATAATGATCTCATCAGTGCAAGTGTAGTGACATACAATAATGATCTCACCAGTGTAGTGTTATACAATTCTGATTTCACCAGTGTAGTGCTATACAATTCTGATCATACCAGTGTAGTGATATACAATTCTGATCATACCAGTGTAGTGATATACAATTCTTATCTCACCAGTGTAGTGATATACAATTCTGACCATACCAATTTCGTGTAGTGCTATACAATTCTTATCACTTATATATCAATTACCAGTGTAGTGCTATACAATTCTCATCTCACCAGTGTAGTGAACAATTCTTATCTCACCAGTGTAGTGATATACAATTATGATCTCAACAGTATAGTGATATGCGATTCTGATCTCACCAGTGCAAGTGTAGTGACATACAATGATGATTTCACCAGTGTAGTGCTATACAATTCTTATCTCACCAGTGTAGTGATATACAATGATGATTTCACCAGTGCAAGTGTAGTGTTATACAATCGTGATCTCACCACTGTAGTTATATACAATTATGTTCTCTGTTAAAAAAGCTTTCATTCTGTCAAAAAAATCATAAACACCTAAGATGAAAAGAAAAATTATAATTACTGTTATTAGAGCATAAAATTGAAAGTTTTATGAAGTTGAACTTGAGTTAATAAAAAGATTGGAAATTAATTTGCTCACCTTAAACTTAAAACTTGAATCTCCTACCGGTATATGGCTGTGCGTTCCCCGCATAAATGTTTTCAATAATTATTTGAATTAATATTTTTTTTCTACTTTGCTAATTTTTTTTACTTTTTATAGGGTCAATTATTCTTGGAAAAACGTCCACTTATTATTTATGGATACCATTTTCTTTATTTATCTGTTTGTTTTCCTGTGCCCCAGATTTATATACTTTTTCATAGTTTAGTGATCATTGGAAGGTGAAATATGTGGTTCATTTATTATTTGGCACCCATTCTAGTTACAGAGCTTTGTGACATTATACCTGGTTGATTTTACGATGGGTGTTCTAAATTTTGATTAACTCCAAGTGCGTTTATGAGTAGGGTTCTTTAACACGTACCTGATATCCTACAGAACCGATGGCTTGAAGTACGACGTACTCAGATTTTTTACACCTTCCGTTTGAATAAATAGCAGAGTGCAGAGCGGGTATTGAACATCCGATCTGCCAGTCCAAATGTAGGCATCAAGCCTACTTCTTCCCTGACTCTCTCACACTCTCTGTCACAGATATATCTTAAAAACTGACAAAAATGTTTAAATAAGCTCCCAGTATCTGAGAAATATGAATTTATTTACACCTTCCGAGTGAATAAATAGAGCGGGTATTGAACCCACGATCTACCAGTCCAAATGTAGGCATCAAGAAGCTGAGCTTCCTTGACTCTCACACACTCTCTGTCACAGAGATATCTTAAAAACTGTCAAAAACGTTTAAATAAGCTCCCAGTATCTGAGAAATATGAATGACCTCAAATTTTCTCAAAAAAACAAACAACATAACCTTTCAAGAGGATTACCTCCACTGTTTATTACCACATAGTAGTGTACGAGGCTTTTTTTTTTTTAGTAGATATAAAAAGTTAGTTTAATATGAAATTTAAATATCAGTTGTTTGGGTAAGTCGTTTAATGTAACTGTAGAACATATTTTAACAAGTTTAATGCAAGCCTGTGTGACGTTTATATGGTGACCACACCAGCATTGCGGTGTCTCTTCCTATCTTCCCAGGAAGCTCAAAGCCCAACAAAAGATCCCTAACATGAACAAGAACACTAAAATAAGCTATATTTCACGTCAAGTAATATTCCTAACATTATATACACAGAACCCACTTTATAATCGTATGCAGTAGTTACCAGCGTTTATTCTGTTTATTCCATGCATGCATTATAAATATGCATCGTTGGTTCCCTACAGTTATTCATTTAGTTTTTGTTAAATCTTTCGTTTTTTTGGCAAAATCTCACTAGTAAACTATTATAAACAAATAAAATGTTTTTATTTCCAGTTACCAGTAAATCTGAGTAAAAAAAATATTTTTTCCTGTAATTATTCTATGATTTTTACCACGTAAACTACGATGAATACATATATATCAATGGTCAAACCACAATAACAAATAGGAAAACAAGACTAAGATCTTTCAACCGTAACAAGTGGTCTGCTGGGTTTTTGACTCTGACGAAGACCGCTTGTTACGGTTGAAAGATCTTAGTCTTGTTTTCCCATTTCATATTGTGGTTTTATCATTGATTGTTATTTCACGTGTTTATGTGTAATCTTTATATATATATATATATATATATATATATATATATATGATGTAATTTTTTGAGTGTTGAGTTCCAATGATTTTAAACTAGTCCTTTTGCCGACGTTTCGACATATATTTATGTCATCTTCAGGGCTACAACATGATTGTTTTACAATTACCACTACTATTACTACTATTTGGTTAGTTATTACATTTTAATATGTACAGTAACAAAGAGGAATTAATTGATAAATCAGTTATTTCGACTATGGATTTTTTTTTATTATTATATATCTTTATGTTAATATAAAAAAAAATCCATAGTCGAAATAACTGATTTATCAATAAATTCCTCTTTGTTACTGTACAAATTAAAATGTAATAAATAACCAAATAGTAGTAATAGTAGTGTTAATTGTAAAACAATCATGTTGTAGCCCTAAACCTAAAGATGGCATAAATATATGTCGAAACCTCGGCGAAAGGACTAGTTTAAAATCATTGGACCTCAACCCTCAAAAAATTACATCATATATATATATAAATGATCAAACCACAATAAGAAATGGGAAAACAAGACTAAGATCTTTCAACCGTAACAAGCGGTCTTCGTCAGAGTCAAAAACCCAACTGAACACTAGATGCAGAAAACATCTGGTGAGGAGTTGAGAAGAGTGGGAGGGAAGAGTGGTATTTTAAAAGGGTGAAAGCACAGGAAAGGACTAATGTCCAGAAAGGGATGTTTGAGGAAACAAAGGAGTACAGTAAGAAAAAGTAAAAGCTATCCGCCAGCTGTCAACCCTCTTTGAAAAGGCTATTGCCCTCGTGACGAAAGTATCAAGTTTGAAGAGACCGTTACTAATGTTTATAATATTAGATCTATTAAATTTAATTAGAGACGATTCAATAATATTTCTTAACAACATTTCTTAACACTATACAACTTAACAACATATATATGCGTTTAAAAAATGAATGTTCGATTTCACACTATTTAATTTGTTAGAAAATATTTCTAATTTTCTAAAACTCTTTTTTACCTCTGGGTTTCTTATCTCATGAATTAACTCTCCATATTTCTTTTCATTGAATTTATTCTTCGATATGTTTCAGTGCTACAATCACCATCGTCAGGAAAGTGTTATTAGCATAATTAATTATCACACATAGAATAAAATAAAATAAAATGAGTTGAAACTATTACACTTGATAAATTACACTTTATATATATATATATATATATATATATATATATATAATAAAGATTTCACATAAACACGTGAAATAACAATCAATAATCAAACCACAATAAATATTGGGTCAAGAAAACAAATCATGATGCATAATATATATATATATATTATACATAGTATTTATAAAGAAATGTTTATATAAAATCCGGATATTATTTTTGCTTGCAAATTGGTTTATCGAGGTATATAGTTGAGTTGAAGGCTTGGCTAACAAGGTTGAGATATGCCGCTTGCATAGTGGTAAGTTAACTGCGACGCGAGACACCTTACGATGTTTCCTTATCTAGACTATTTAAAGCCATGCTATGCTTCACAGTCATTTTATCAGTGTAAAATAACAATAAGCTTTAAGAACTATCAACAACATGTCCTTACTTGCCACATTATAAGATTAAAACCAATAGTATAAGAATACAATGCTTCCTTATTCCAAACCTTGTTCTTAAAACCTTGACCTTGAACTCATGCGTGTCAATGCACTCAGTTAGAAGGAGTCAAACGGACTTCATAAAAAGAGTAAAAGCAATTTATGTATCAACATAACTTTAACACTTTGAAATCAGTTAAATTTGCCAAAGTTAATAGTTCCAAGTTAAAATTTATATCTGTTTAATGCTTATTTCAATTTATTGTATATTATTTTTGGCGCTATCTTTTATAGCGAGGTATTCACTCATGATGGAGATTTTCAAAAATTATGTCTCCACAGAAAAAAGGGTTGTATGTTAAAACTAAAAAAGCGTTTTGAACACTTAATGTTCTTCTTCAAGTTTCTTCTTAAGCTTATAGGTATGGATTTTTTTTTTAGATGTAAACCTGAAGAAGAAACTAAGTGTTCGAAACGCGTTTATAGTTTTAACATAAAACTATTTTTTTTTTTGTGTGTGTAGAAATGTAATTTTTGAAATTCCCCAACTTTAATATCAAAATAATTAGCTTCCTTATGAGATTTCATTTGAAAATCAAAACAATGTATAATTAGTTTTCCGTTTATATTAAAGTCTAAAAGATACCAGTAGTAGTATAGCTTTTGCAAGAAAATGTTATATTTATTTTTAATATTATATCATATATATACCCTTTTTGGATGAAAATACGATCCAATATATATATACTCGTATATGGGTTACTTGCCGTTGCGTCTACAACGTGCTTGGTCTCCCATTCTCTTTTCTCCTGAAGACGGATTACCCGTAAATTTGAGTCTGTAAGTGTGTTTCCCTACTTTGTGTGTTGCTCTTTGTTAGTCTCGAACTCGTATATATATAGATATATATATATATATATATATATATATATATATATATATATATATATATATATAATATATATATATATATGTATATATATATCATTAAATAACTTGCCAACTTTAAGTCTAGTATGTTTCTTACATATCATCTCGAGTTTTTTTATATTATTCCTCCATCTTTCCGGTAGCATATAAATCAACTCACCGAATGATTTGTTTATATATCTATTTTTCATATTTACACAGGGCCAACGTTTCGGTCTACACTGACCATTGTCAAGGAAATCTTTTTACAATATTTTTACAATTTATAATAAAATACTTATTTACAATAACAATCGCTTCTCTTCATTCAAATATAACTAATAAAATACACTTTTCCAATTTACAATCTACCTTATAAACCTAAACATAAACTTGTGTTAACAGATTTGATTCACATAAAGTTTGTTTTAAAGTTGGCAAGTTATTTAATGATATATGTTTAAAAGAAGATCTGCTACCAAATTATACCTATATATATATATATATATATATATTTGTAAATTTAGGGAGTAATCCTTCTTTTATGCATGTTTTGTTGAACGACCTTTGTACTGTTTCGGTCTTCTTGACCATCTTCAGAGTTAATCATATTTATAAAAACTTATTCCTACTAATCACAAATATATTACACTACTATACATTTCTTAAATTAACACAATAATTTTCAAAAACATCAAGAAATAATTCTATCTCCAAAATAAACATTTGCTTGAAGCAGTTTTAGCCACCTGTCATAATCAGGTGTACCGCTTAACTTCATAAAATGCCTCTAGATTCCATCTGTTGGGCCTTCAATCTTGATTCGTTATTTGAAATAAGGTGAGAAAACTTGAAAAATCGACTATGAAATTGATTCATGCTACAGTACAAAGGTCGTTCAACAAAACATGCATATATATATATATGTTTTATTAAAAGTAATGCCCAATTTAACTTTTACACTTTTTCTTATCCGTTTTTCAAGCGTTCTCATACTTGACTTCCATGGTTCTGGAACTAAAAACATAAGTTCACCAAAATTTTTATTACTATACACCGACATGTTTCGGTCATCGTTGACCATTTTCAAGGTTAAAGAATATATAAAATTATTAATGATCGAAAAGTGAATAACAATTAAAATAAACTAAAATAAACATAACGAGTCCATAACACATATTCACAACTAGGGAGGTTATCAAAGGTAAAGGTATGTTGAGGTTTCACCAGGCTCTTGGTTACCTTCCATCCGTCATTTGTATCTGGGAAGGTAATCGATTAACTTCTATACCTCTCCCAGACTGGTTCGCCTTCTGACTGCCTTCATATAATTTTAGAATTCTTGAAAATCCTCCTCCTTGGCTGTTAATACTAGGTTGCTTTTCGAGGATCAAGATAGCTTCCAAAATTTGCAATCTGGTGTGGTCATGTTCTTGTTGTAATATTACAGTATTGTCTGTTAACATTTCCCTGGTTAATTGCACTCCATGTGTTAACCTAACGTGCTCTTTGGGTCCTCCGGATGCCAGATGCATGGTGAGCCTTCGTGAAAGCGTGGTTGTGGTGGAACCAACGTATTTCGAGCGTAGGGACTCGCAGTTCCCTAATTTGCAGTTAAACTCATATACAACATTAGTTCTCTGAAGGGTTGCTTTCTTTTGTATATATATATATATATATATATTATATATATAATAAGATATCACATAAACACGTAAAATAACAATCAATGATCAAACCACAATAAGAAATGGGAAAACAAGACTAAGATCTTTCAACCGTAACAAGCGGTCTTCGTCAGAGTCTTCATCAGTTGGGTTTTTGACTCTGACGAAGACCGCTTGTTACGGTTGAAAGATCTTAGTCTTGTTTTTCCATTTCTTATTGTGGTTTGATCATATATATATATATATATATATATATATATTGTGTTGAACTGAATTGCCTTTATGAAATATATCTTTCTTTTGAGCAGTTTTTCATATTTTCTTGATAATTTCAAATCGTCTTGATTTAGTTGGTGAATTATTTGAGCAAAACTCTGGTTGCCTATCAATATTTATTGATTAACATTTGACATGTTTCGGTTGTCTCCAACCATCTTCAGAAATTATTTTAAACCATCACAAAACAAAACTATTTTCATCGAACAAGTATGTAAACATAACAGTAAGCTAAATAAAATTGTTCACTAAATTATGTTTAGGTAGGTATGTTTGATTAAGGCAATTCAGTTCAACACAATTTGTATAAAAGAAGTTCTGCTCCCTATTTATACTAATATATATATATATATATACTGTACAGCAAAACTGAGGACATTTGAAAAGACCGATTTGAATTTTGAATTGGTGCATGATAGTAACTAGGATCAGTTTTTTGAAAAGCCAGCTTTTTTTGAAACTTTGGAGAAAGTACGTTGAGATGAGTGAAAGGTCTTTATGCAAGCCTCAGTTAAAAAAAGGGGGGGGGGGACAATTTCTGGTGTAATTGAAGACTGGTAATGGATGGATGTAGAAGAGTAGAAGGGAGATGACTGACGAGGAGGATTGGATTATCAGCAAGTGGCCACGCTCCCTGCCTAATCGACATCACTGATTGGCTCAACACTGGCATCCGGAGAGAGTGAGAGAGAGAGAGACTGTTAACCATGGTCAGGACTCCTCTCTTACTTACTCACCTATATCTCTTCCTACCTCTTCTTCGTCTTTTTCAAATCAGTTGGGTTTTTTTTTTTTTTTTTTTTTTTACTTTCGTTGAAACCTCAATCTTAACCGCATCTCCCAAGAAATCTTAGCCCAATTAAAAATTACCTTTTATCCACTGTGTATTAAATGTCATACTTTCACACTTAAGTTTAATCTTGAATTTTTTTTTAATTCCTCCCCCCCAAAAAAACCAGTTAAACGATTACAGTAATTTCTTTAATTAAATTAATTTATAAAGTTGTCTTCTTTAAAGATATGTACACTTTTAGTATTTCTTTTTTTTCTATCTAACGCCAACGCTATAGGCTTTACACATTTTGTGATATCTATAAAATGAATGGAAGGTCATTTCATGTTGAAAGATCTTAGTCTTGTTTTCCCATTTCTTATTGCGGTTTGATCATTGTATATATATATATTCACTGTTTTGTTATTGAGGGCTAGGTTAAATAAAAGAAAATAAACTCCTTTCTAGGCCGACGTTTCGATGTATTTGTATATCATCTTCAGGGCTAAAAAATAAAAGATGATGTACAAATACATCGAAACGTCGGCCTAGAAAGGAGTTTATTTTCTTTTATTTGGCCTAGCCCTCAATAACAAAACAGTGAATAGAATAGAAGAGGTCAATAACAATTTTTGAGTTTATATATATATATATATATATATATTTGTGTACTTAGGGAGCAGGCCTTCTTTTAAACATATTTCATTAAATTGTTTGCCTATCTTTATCTTCTCATATTTCCTAGATACTTTTTCTTCTTAATAAGAACACTGGAAAAAGTATCTAGGAAATATGAGAAGACAAAGATAGGCAAACAATTTAATGAAATATGTATATATATGAGTTGCCGCCCTGCCTTCTTGCGGGACTCTTCGCTCTTCGCTGTTCACACCTCCTGATGACGACGATGGTCGAAATATCGATGTGAGTTATGTCTGTGTCTTTCTGTGTGTTTCCTTCGTTTTGAATTTATTTTATTTAAAAAAGTCCGCTGGACCGTTTCTTTTAATTATATATATATATATATATATATATATATATATATATATATATATATATAGTAGTAGTAGTATATATAGAGTAGTAGTTTGCTTCTCAACGCGAGTACTTCACACTTCTTCCCGATGACGACGGATGTCGAAATATCGAAGTGAGTTCTGTAGTGTCTTTCTGTGTTCTTTTCTATGTGTTAAAGTGTATATATATATATATATATATATATATACGTTTCACGATGAATCACAAACACAGAACTAGGGTACAAACACACTTACTTTCTCTAATTTTCGGTTGAACCGTCATCAGGAGAATTGAGATAGGGACACCAAGCGCACTTGTGAAGTGACGGTTGGAGACAAGTCGCTTCACGAGTGCGCTTGGTGTCCCTATCTCAACTCTCCTGATGACGGTTCAACCAAAAATTAGAGAAAGTAAGTGTGTTTGTTCATTAGTTCTGTGTTTGTGATTCATCGTGAAACTATGAAACTATACTATCAATTTTCTTAGAATTTTACAACATGCAGATAATTTTCGTGTACTGCTGAGGAGCAGTTTGTTCTCTGTAAATCGTGTCTGTGTTGTATCCGACTCAGTGCATTAGTACATAAGATACTGAGTAATATTTTATACCTTTTAATTTATTAAAGCTAGATGGAAAATGAAGAATTCTTTTAAAATAACCAAAGGTCATTGGTTGATCATCCTTTCTTCAGTTCCAGAGATAAATATTAAGCAATCAAAATACATGACCTTTTAATAAAATGGATATTGTAAAATATGTTCCGGTTTAATTGAATTTAAAGATGGCCACTCAAAGGATTGTATTCTCAATGATGGCATTACTTTTCATTGTCTACTTCCTGCTTTAAATCAATAGCCTGTATTACCTAGCCTAATGACCAGCGTTTGCCTTGTCATTGAACATATCTGAATATCATCAATCCAAACTCAACCAATCACCAAAATCATTCCTTTATCATTTACTACTTTAAAACTTACCTCTCTCCAAAAACATGATTACAAAGACCTTCGTCTTTTAATTTTCTTTTCCTTTAATAGTTTTTTTTTTAAATATTTACAAACCAACCTTCTTGAAAGTAATAATAGTTAATCATAATTTCCTAAATATTTTAACTTTACCTTCGCAGTTAAAAATAATTCAATATTTACTACTTCAGCTCCTAAATAATGATCCAACTCAAGAATTTATATTGAGCAAGAGATAATACATTAGGTTTATGTGATTTCTTGGAAGGTTATTATTTGTTTACCAAGGGCAGGAAGTAACTGTTTCCAGTTAAATGCATAACGCTGATCAATTTCATAATGGAATTGAGAAAGAAATATTTCATAATCAAGAAAGAAAAGCCGTGGGAAAGAAATAATGTCTGTAGAAAGAGGAAAAGAAAATATTTCAAATTAACGATATTATAAATTATTATTGTTTTTAATGTGAACTCTTTAATAATTACGAAGAAATATTTCCTTTCTGTTCCTCATATTGTTTGTCAAATAGTTGTTTCAATTTTTTATTTGATTCTGGAATCTAGCGAAGTAAATTTCTTGAAGTGGTGAAATTCTGTAAGCCTGTCTATAGGAGATGTACGAGGTGTGATCAATACTATATGTAAGGTGACTTTTTGAATTTCGCGTGCTATATATATATATATATATATATATATATATATATATATATATAATCAAATTCAATAATATATCAACCGTTGGATAGAATAGGTGTATAATAAAATCGGGATTTTATAATAAAATCAAACTTTTTGATTTTGATCCTGGAAAATTGACCGAATCCCGATTTTATTATACACCTATATATATATCGTAACGATCATATGTTTGCAGTTTTCCTGTATAGCATGTGTTTTTTGTATTAAAAGGCTAGACGAGGTTAGACACGTGTTTGCGTGATCGGCGATTTTTTACTGTTCGAAATAACAAAACAGAGAGTTTGTATTAATTTTTGTGTAAAAAGTGGTATTAAGAGCTCAAAAACTCTTGAAATGTTGATAATGGAGTACAGATAACTTGAGCAAAAATAATTTTTGAATAGCAAAAAATTATTGAGCATGAGTCTCTCATAAAAAAGAAGACATATGCTATAAGGTCAAAACTGTTAAAATATGATCGTGACAAGTGTACTAACGCAACAACAAAAAAATATTTATATTAGAGTGTACAGAGCGTGCGAAATTCAAGAAGTGTAATTATTACCTCATCACATCTCGTTGACCATATCAAACATGAAAGTTGGTAGAAATGGGAAAAATCTCGTAAACGTATTTTCTTGTAGAGTTCTTGAAGCAGTTGGTCCCGGATATGTGCGATTTTAAGTACTCTTTAAGGATCCTTAAGTCTGATTATTCAAGTTGTTTTGTATCATAAAATATTTTATGCGTGTTCTTTTTGTGGGACCACTACCTTAACCCTGACAATCTTCGTTTTCAAATGGTAAGTAGAAATATCAAATGTTTAAATAAATGTTGAAGCAAATCCTTTCCTATATCTAGTTGACTTATAAGAACGGTTTTCAAACCTTTTTTATATGTATTCTGTTTTATGCAATATTTGTAATATTATATTAAATGTTCTTTCTAGTTTATTCCGCGTCTTTTAAAATATTTTTTTAAAAGTAAATAAAGGAATTATGCGACATATTTATAAATAAAGTCAGACAAGATAAATATTCACAATTTTCCTACCGCTTCCTAGATAATAGCGATTTTAAAACAAAATATATATATATTAAAATCATAGTAATCCGTCTTACCTCGTACCCTGCTGCTGAAGTTTTTAGACCGGTTTCGGGCGTCACCCATCTTCAACAAGAACTGATCAACTCCAAATGACAAAAATAATGACAAAAATAAAAAAGTCACGCAAAAGTAATGACAAAATGCATGAAAATATATAAAATTTAATATATTTTATTAATAGTAAAAAAAACTTTAAGTTTAAATAATTAGACGAATAAATTATTAAAATCAGTTACGTTTGCGAGCTTGATGTGAAGGGCTTCTGTAATTTTTATTTTTATTCATGAATAGTTGTCAGGAAAAAATAATATTTGCCGAAAAAATTTTTTTATTTTTATTTATTAGAGCAAGAATTATCATTTGATTTGATATCAAATTATAATTATTACATTTTCAAGAAACTAATTCAGCCTTGGTTAAATTATGGTCGACGTTATATTTGATGAGTTGAAATGAAATAAAAGAGAATAGTCTTGCAATCTTTCCCATTAAAGAGGGACGACCTTTAATTGCAAAAGGAGGCCTTGATCAGGTCAATTAATCACCACCCAGCCTTTTTGACTGACAGCGGCTAAACTTGCCCTGTTTTCTCAGCAATTCTAATAGGATGCCAGCCCTCTTGTGTAACCATATTGCCATTTAAATCCTATATATTAATAGCTTTCCTTTTGTAAAACTTATCCAATCATTCTCTTTCTTATATCGAAAAAATTTCTTATATAATAAATATTATTTCGACAACTAACTATATCACAAAAGCATATTGTTTTATCAATCAAAAAAGGAGTTCATTAGAAATTTAAATTTTCCCAAAAAAAAAAAAACAGTTATATACCTAATGAATTTAAAACTGATTTACGTTAAGCCATTTTTTTTTCTTTTAATATAAATTTTTTCACAAAATGTAGATTTTTTTTATGAATTATAAGTTTTCCAAATTTACCGTGCCTGTCAGCATTCAAACAATAGTAAGTTGTAGTTTTATTAAGAAAAATATACAAGAAAATAGTCTGTGGAAAGACAACAGTGACACTGGTTCATTCAATGCAATATATATATATATATATATGGGTTACTTGCCGTTGCGTCTACAACGTGTTTGGTCACCCTTTCTCATTTCTCCTGAAGACGGATTACCCGAAAATTTGAGTCTGTGAGTGTGTTTCCTTACTCTGTGTGTTACTCTTCTTGAATTTTGAACTCGTATTGTGTTCAGTTTGGATCGTGTTTCGTTTTATTAAGTGGAAAGATTATATATATATATATGATCTAACCACAATAAGAAATGGGAAAACAAGACTAAGATCTTTCAACCGTAACAAGCGGTCTTCATCAGAGTCAAAAATCTTAGATCTTAGTCAACATAGTCAACAATCTAAAGATCTTAGTCTTGTTTTCCCATTTCTTATTGTGGTTTGATCATTGATTGTTATTTCACGTGTTTATGTGAAATCTTTATATATATATATATATTATATATAAATCTAGTTCAGCTTTGGGACACCATTGTATTAATATTGGCGAGAATTATACTGAGAAGTAGTGAAAGTTTTTTAGTTAATTAATTAATTTGAATCTTTAATTATTGAATGTCCTCGCAGAGAGGAAGAGAGAGAGAAAAGAAAGGATGAAAGAGATTTCATAATAAGAGTGTAGTACAACAATCTAAAGGAAAACCATTATTTTAAATTTTAAACCGGAATTAATATGTTTCAATTTAAACCGATCTTTGTCAGAGTCCTATAAATGAGAAATTACCTTAACCCTACTTAATATTTAACCACACTACAGAAACTTGTATTAAAGGCGTACTTAGTTCGACAGTTTAGACGTACGTACTCGGTACTTAGTTGTACTGAGTGTATTTAGTTCGTTTTCCGATAAATCTGGCTCTATGCCTAATGAATCAAAACTGATTTGCTACAAACCTTTTTTTTTTTTAAATATAAATTATCTGACGAAATTTAGATTTTATCTGTAATTTTTTTTTTTTATTTTTATGAATTATAAGTTCTCCGAATTTACCGCGACTGTTAGCATGGAGTCGGGAAAGCTTTACCTCCTCTCCGAGAGATGGCGTGGATAGCAATTTATCATCTGGCATGTTAAAAGAAAATGACAAAAGTACATACTTCATGGAGCTGTTATAGAAACCGGTTGTGCCTAGGCATACACCTTGGTGCACCCGATTCGATCTCACCGCCCTGCAATAGCTGGTATGGTGAAATTACAATAATTAGACTATTAGGTTCAGTATTAAAATTAAGTATGAACTAAAATTAAGATTTGTATACAATATATTATTCTAACTTATAGTACAATAAAATATAACACTATCTAATATAAATACAATCATTTCATTTATGTGTTTTAATTATACAGTTGTCCTAATTTTACATTTATATATTACTTTTACTCGAATTTTATATATTACTTTTATATATTTCATACATACATTTTAATTTTACATTTATCTTACTACTACCTTTGTTTTGTTTTTAATTGACACTTTTTTTTTTAAATTATATATATAATTTTTTTTAATTAATTAATTACTTTATCTTATGCTCTACCTCCCCCTAACCAGGCCTCTTCGGAGATCCGTCCACACTGAGGCAGAAGCCTGATGGTCCGATTTGCGGACTGTGACTTTTTTTCATCAGCTGTTATGAATGAATAAATGAATAAAACTTAATTGACAAGAGTACATACTTCATGGAACTACGATCGAAACCGGTTGTGCCTAGGCATACATCTTGGTGCACCGGATTCGACCGGATTCCACCGCCCTGCAATAGCTAGTATGGAGCTGTTATTACAAAAATGGCTATTTTCTAACTGGATACACTCAATATTAGTGATAAGTATGTCTATGAGAAAATCACAACTGGCTATCATTACCCATCACATTAGCTATCATTAACCAATTGTGATTTTCTCATAGACATACTTATCACTAATACTGAGTGTATCCAGTTAAAAAAATAGCCATTTTCAAAGATTTTCAAAACATGCGAGATGATAAATTGCTATCCACGCCATCTCTCGGAGAGGAGGTAAAGCCTTCCCGACTCCAGAAAGCAAGTAGTTGGTCCGTCCAATATTGCCAATTCTTATTTATTTTAATAATACTCAATAGTTCTCCTGATTTTGAATCAACCCTGTGAAACAGGTTCACTTATAGACAATATAGCTACAAATAATCAGTAAATAATCACACATTGGCTTCCTATGTCAACACTTCTTACTAATCGGATAACATAATCAAATTATATATAACATCTATTATGTAAAATGAATATAATAGTTATATAATATGACATATACAAGATACTTTATATATAAATTATATAACATTGTTATATAGAAAAACAATAATATATTATCAACCATGTGATAGAAATAAACCAAGAAAGATGAAATATTAATAAAAAAATAGTAAGCAGATCAAGGCTCCTTCAATTTTAGGAACATTAAATTCAGACAGGGATGCCAGCAATCCTGAAGACTTCAGTCAACCAGATTAACTTGTTATTATAATTTTTGTTTGGTTCATTTACCTCTCTGATGATGTTGTAACAAAAGACCTTAGAGCATTGTAATTAATATATATTTGTTTATTGTGGTGTTTAATTCATATATATATATATATATAATTAAATTTACCATAAGAAAACAAAAAAGAGAGTAACACTTACTATTATCGATCATTTCGGCTATCACGCCGTCCTCAGGAAAGGTAGGAAAAGGAAATGGAACACAGGAGCGGAGACGTGGAAGTGTCCACCGACCAACACAAAGTGACACACTTTGTATTAGTCTTTGTATATTGTATATATACTTATTTGTATATATATATATATATATATATAATATATATATACCACATATTGAAAAGGGGAAAAAGACTAAGATCTATCAACCGTAACGAGCTGTCTTCGTCAGAGTCAAAAACTGAACTGATCGATTCTGACGAAGACCGCTTGATACAGTTGAAAGATCATAGTCTTTTTTCCCCTTTTCATATTGTGGTTTGATCATTGGTTGTTATTTCACGTGTTTATGTGAAATCTTGTTATCGAATATATATATTTATATATGAATTAAATACCATAATAAACAAATATCGGTATAGTATTTCCACTAAGCGGGTAATAAGGTTAAAATAGCTTCCATGCTTTGAAACTCGGCATCTATAAGAGTATTTATCCATAGATGGTAGATTGCACTGCCAGCAGACATATGTCATGACTCCTCCATGACACAACCCTATTAGTGTTGACCTTCACTTCAAGACCCGTCGCTAATGTAATAATTATTAATTAACTAGCTAATTAGACATTGCTATTTAGTATTTTATAAGTTAATATATAGAAGAATTAATATTCAGCAATACTTTTTGTTAGTCTTAAGCAGACCAGCGTTATTTCCTACTTGATGTCAGATATTGTTTAACGACTGAATTTTTGAAAGATATAAAAGTGTGCTAGTCATTGGAAGAATTGACTAGATAAAGCTGTCCAGATAAATCTTTTACCTAATATCTAGTTAGCAATATCCATTTTAAATAGAGAATCCCTGTTATTAGCTTGGTAAAACTAGAACAGGCATCTAATAGTACGAGTAGATGATCTCCTTTGATGATCCCCTGATATGCAACTTGGTAATTCTTTAATTAATTGCTTATGTGCAATTATAACAGGTTTACAGGCAAGAGTCTGAAGTACCTGAGGATTTTCAGGTCAGAAACATTAGTACAGGTAATATGTTGTTACCAATATAAAACAGCTTTTGAGATGTTACCCGACTTCATTAAACAAACAGGTAACGAAGTATTTAAGCGTCATTGTTTATGATCACTACTATTGAAGTATTCCCTTTAATGTCATTTCTCCTTTATATTGCTCGATACAGCTATGGTTTTAAATTATTATTTAATTAGGGGTCAGGGTAGCTCAGTGGCTTGCATACTCGCCTCTCGACTTAACGTTCCATTCTCATTTTCTCTTTTGATCTCGTACCTCAGAGAGGAATGTTAAACCTCTTTTGATTTGTTACTTTGTACCTGAACCTTTTGGCGAGATAAATCACAATAGATTGATGTCTTTTAACGTGGAATTCTTTCTCTATGTCACGAAAAACCAACCATTTCTTCACGAATGAGACAGAACGAAACATTACTCGTGAAGTGCCTAAGGTGAACCTCGCAGAGGTGGGATTCCACGTCGTACATCAACAAAAGCTATAAAACATAAGCCTGGTAGTCTCTAGGAGACTGATAGTCTCTAGGAGACTGATAGTCAATAGGAGACTGATAGTCTCTAGGAGACTGATAGTCAATAGGAGACTGATAGTCTCTAGGAGACTGATAGCCTCTAGGAGACTGATAGTCAATAGGAGACTGATAGTCTCTAGGAGACTGATAGTCAATAGGAGACTGATAGTCTCTAGGAGACTGATAGTCAATAGGAGACTGATAGTCTCTAGGAGACTGATAGTCTCTAGGAGACTGATAGTCAATAGGAGACTGATAGTCTCTAGGAGACTGATAGTCTCTAGGAGACTGATAGTCTCTAGGAGACTGATAGTCATTAGGAGACTGATAGTCAATAGGAGACTGATAGTCTCTAGGAGACTGATAGTCAATAGGAGACTGATAGTCTCTAGGAGACTGATAGTCAATAGGAGACTGATAGTCTCTAGGAGACTGATAGTCTCTAGGAGACTGATAGTCAATAGGAGACTGATAGTCTCAAGGGAGACTGATAGTCAATAGGAGACTGATAGTCTCAAGGGAGACTGATAGTCAATAGGAGACTGATAGTCTCTAGGAGACTGATAGTCTCTAGGAGACTGATAGTCTCTAGGAGACTGATAGTCAATAGGAGACTGATAGTCTCTAGGAGACTGATAGTCAATAGGAGACTGATAAAATCTCTAGGAGACTGATAGTCAATAGGAGACTGATAGTCTCTAGGAGACTGATAGTCAATAGGAGACTGATAGACAATAGGAGACTGATAGTCAATACGAGACTGATAGTCAATAGGAGACTGATAGTCTCTACGAGACTGATAGTCTCTACGAGACTGATAGTCTCTACGAGACTGATAGTCTCTAGGAGACTGATAGTCAATAGGAGACTAGTCTATTGCCTCTAGGAGACTGATGGTTACTTGATGAAAGATATAATCAAGAATTACATTGTAAAACACGAGAAGGGAAGAACAAGTGTAACAGTTAATATCGCCTCTGGGCTGGTAGGTCCGGGGTTCGAACCCCACCCGGCTCTCGCAAGAGGGGAATAAATCTGAGTACGTAAAATGCTAGGTACTCATTCAAGATCCCTATTTGAAAGACACTTGAGTTAGGCAAAGTTTAGGACTCTACATCTATATATATAGATATATAACTCTCCCGAGTTCAAAACTGAATCCTGCCTTCCAGACACACTTTCTTGTATATTGATACGTATGAAATATGTATCTAATAAAATTCAGGGGTAATCTATATAATAGATTATATAGATGTAGAATCTATACATAAATCAATGTAGAATCACCAATTAAACAAAAAAGCCGGTAAACAGTTGACGTTTACAAACAACAGTTAATAGGTATTAGAATTAGTAATAATACATTCCGTCATACCTCGTAAAGTCTCTGTAAAGCTCGACCGGTTTCGGGTCCGCCTGGATCCCATCTTCAAGAGCACCTAACAGAGTTAGGTGCTCTTGAAGATGGGATCCAGGCGGACCCGAAACCGGTCGAGCTTTACAGAGACTTTACGAGGTATGACGGAATGTATTATTACTAATTCTAATATTACTAACCTCAGTGGAACTAACCCATTAACTATAGTTAATAGGTAGTTGATGGGGCATTGACCGAGGGGGGGTTTAAACAATCGGCCAGAATCTATAAGATGTCAGGTACTCATTAAACATCCCTACTCTAAATATACTCGAGTTAAGCAAAAATTTAGGACTTTCCAAGGTAAACCCAGTAATGTGATTCACCTATATTACAAAAATGGGTATCAAATAATAAATGAGCCACTATCTTTTCTTTTAGCACATTTTCTGTGACTCACTCATAAGTAAAATAGGTACCAAGTAATAAATAAACCACACTTTCTGCCTCTAGATTAGCACTAAAATGTAGAAGCTTGTAAATGTATGTGCATTGGAAAACAAAACAAATAATTAATAAAATTCCTGTACAATAAATCATTTGTTGTTTTTTTTTTCTATTAAAAAAAGAATATTATATGTAAGTGTTCATAAAAAATATGATCACTCGTCACAGAGTGATTTAGAGTTTTACCATAAATCTAAACTTTAAATCCCCCCACTACTTACTTAGAAAACTAATCATACTTTAAACTCAACTGATTAAAATTAGAGAAGGTTTAAGAGTTTTTTTTTTTTTGTTATAGAGTTTAATGATTTCATAACGAAATTATTTTAAATATGTTAGAAGAGTGCATGTGTTGTTATCCAGATAAATCTTTTACTTAATATCTAGTTAGAAATATACATTTTAAAAGAGAGAATCCCTGTTATTAACTTCGTAAAACTAGAACAGGCGTCTAATAATAGGATTCCATTTGATGATCCCCTGATATGTAACTTAGTAATTCCTTAATTAATTGCTCATGTGCAATTATAACAGGTTTTCAATTTATCAGTTACAGCCTAAAGTGAGATCAATTAAACTAGGATTAATTTATAAAAATGATTCAGTTACCATATTAGATCTTAAAAAAAAAAAATTAATCGTTTAGTTCGGCATTAATTCTAATGAGTATAATTTATTATAAACTTCGATTAAATTTGTCAATTTGAAATATTTCTCTTTAATTCGATGTAATAGGTTTTTTTTTTCAAGTAATCAATTATATTAGGTGACTATTCAATTTGAAAAAAAAGTTATAATCAGCTAAAGGATTCTGAAATCAACTAGAAGTTTGAATGGTTTTGAAAAATGTTTAAAAAAAACCTCGCAGGTTTATTTATATACTATATATATATATATATATATATATATATATATATATCAGTTGGGTTTTTGACTCTGACGAAGACCGCTTGTTACGGTTGAAAGATCTTAGTCTTGTTTTCCCATTTCTTATTGTGGTTTGATCATATATATATATATTATATATATATATATATATATATATATATATATATATTATATATATATATATATAAGTAATGCCGGCCCGCGAGAGACGCCGGCCCGCGAGAGACTAGAGGGTTGAAGTCCGTATCAACATTGCCTCTCCTATAAACAGAAGGAGCTGACTAATAAACTGCATTCTTGTCTTCAATCACGTGCGAGCTAGTTTATTTAAATTCCTTTTTTTAAAAACCTATTCATTACCCGGACACGCGTAACTGGTGCCGAAACCCGGGATCATTCGCCAACTGTTTAATAGTGTAGTGTTGTGTCCAGTGTAGAAACCAACATGACGAGTAAACAGACAACAGGAGCCGATGTTAGGCTCGCAGTGAAAATAGAACAAGCGAGAGTAGCAAAAGCAGGGTACCTGATGAACCTATTAGATTCGATAAAGAGGTTCGAGGGTGATGCTCGAGAGTTGGACTTGTTCATAGAGAGAATGGACTCCATCAACGAGCAGTTAGTCACAACTCAACTAGACCCAGCTACAGACAAGAACATCAAGACCTACTTCCTCGCCAGGGTCAGCCTTACGGTGATGCTGGAGTTAGGACTTACGTTTTGTGCGGAGTGGAGTGCGGTGCGAGCAGCCCTTAAGGACAGATATGCTGGAGCCGCAAAGCCTGTAGCTAGAAGTGCGCTAAAAATTTTTGAAATGCGGAAGGAGAATGGTGAGACCTGCGCTGAGTTTGGGCGCAGATTGGGGGATGCGACAAGGAAATTAACTATGAAGATAAATGAAAAGTGCACAGACAGTCAAGAAGCGAAATGGAGAACGACGATATATGAAGAGATAGCCAGTGAAATTCTCCTCAAGGCAGCTCCAGAACGAGTGAGAATGGCCCTCCGTATCATGAAGCCCACTAGTCTCGAGGAGACAATTAATACCATCCGGGAGGAAGAAATGGACCGAGAAGATAACGGTGTTATATACAGAGGGAAGTCAGAAGGAGGATGGGCAGTTGTGACCAGGAGGAGAGTACCTCAGGATAGGCAATTCAGAGCAAGAGCCTATGAGGATCGAGGACAAGGGAGGTATTCACAGGAGAGGAAGCCACGGGGACGTTTTGAAGAGAGAAGATCTCAAGCCAGGAGGAACAGCTATGAGGCAGTGGGAGGCTACACGCGAAGAGAGAAGCCAGTAAGAAGAGGATGTTGGGAGTGTGGTGAACTCGGTCACTTCGCGCGAGAGTGTCCGTATTTATATCGCAAGGAGAGACCACGAACGAAACAGTATAGACCAACACCAAGAGATGAGCCCATGGAAGTTAACACAACCGGCGGGAGAAGATGTGGGGCAGGAGAAGACAAAAAGGGGAAGGCTCTTCAGAGGACGGGAGCTCATCAGAGTCAAGAGGGTCGGAGCAAGAGACATCGATAGAACGACACGAGCGCTGGTACGAGCGAGGGAAGTGGCCTTCACTGGAAGAGACTCGTGGTGGGAGGATCGCTATTCGAGAGAAGAGGAAGAAGGATTGAAGGTTAGGCGAGAGGTATATAGGCGAGCAACAGAGGAATAGCATAAGAGGTAAGCTCCCTATATTTTTTTTTCCCAAATGGAAGACTAAGTGTTTGGTAGATACAGGGTCAGATAGCACAATTATGGACAATGAAGTGGCAAAAAGGATGGACAATTATTCAGGGCTGACACCGTGCAACTGCACCTTGGTCACCATGGCAGGAAGGAAGAGCCTGGTAGGCGAATTACAGGTAGAGATGGGAGAATTAATAGGAGAGACCTTGGAGATGAAAGTGCATGTGACCCACTTAGAGACCCAGAAATATGGAGTTATTCTAGGGTGCGACTTTTTGGAGAGAATCAATGCAAAACCTGAGTGTAAAAGAGGGAAGTGGGACATTAAACTAGGAAAAAGGAAATACTTCGTGGAAGGGAGAGTTAAATCAGGGAAGAGCATAACGGTAAACTGTGGAAAAGTGATACCAGGAGAACATCAGGTGAGTGAATTAATGAAAGAATTTGAAAAAGTATTCTATAGTGAAGGACAGAGGTTATCAGCTACAGGTAGGGTCAAACACCAAATAGAAATCCCTGAAGGTACAGTTGTTTACGTGAAACCTAGAAGGTACCCACACCAATTGAAAAAGATAATGCAGGAGCAAATAAAGGAAATGCTGGACCAGGGCATAATACAGAGGTCTAAGTCGCAATTTTCGAGCCCTATTTGGCTGGTCCCGAAAAAGGTCGAGGAGGGTAAACCCCCTAAATACCGGTTGGTAGTAGATTTTAGAGAGTTAAATAAGTACACTAAGCTTGAAAGATACCCTCTGCCAAGGATAGAAGACATACTCGACCATATGGCAGGAGCAACTGTATTCAGTACCTTCGACCTCAAGGCCGGGTATCACCAGATTAGGATGCACCCGAGAGATGTCGAGAAGACGGCCTTTACGTTCGATAGAGGCCACTTCGAATTTTTGAGGATGCCCTTTGGCCTAAAGAATGCGCCTTCCACGTTCCAACGCCTCATGGATGAACTGCTTGAAGGACTGGGAGAAGACTTTACGCAAATCTACATGGATGACATCATAGTGTTCAGTAAGTCAATAGAAGAGCATAAGGAACATGTTACAAGGGTGCTGAAAAGAATAAGGGACTTTGGCTTAAAGGTAGCGATGGATAAAACCCGCTTATATCAAAAAGAGGTTAGATTTATGGGGCACCTTATCTCAGGTGAAGGAGTAAGACCCGACCCTAAGAAGGTTGAAGCAATAGATCGATTACCCTATCCAAAGGGACCCAAAGACATCAGGGCTTTTCTAGGTATGATAGGTTTCTATAGAAGGTACGTAAAGGACTTTGCAGCAATCACGAACCCCTTGACGGACAGTTTAAAGAAAGGAAAGAAGTTTATACAAACAGAAGATCTAAGAGAAGCAGTGGAGCAGTGTAAGAAGACGTTGCGGGGCCCGCTGTTGCTCCAATTTCCTGACCTAAACAAACCATTCATTGTAATGACAGATGCCAGTCAAGAAGCTATCGGGGGAGTCTTGATGCAGGAAACTATCCAGGGAGAGCGACCAATAGCCTACGCCAGCAGAAAATTATCACCAGCAGAAAAAAGGTATAGCACAATAGAAAGGGAAATGTTAGGCATAGTGTGGACTGTAGAACATTTCCGACCCTACCTTTTTGCGGCTGAGTTCACTATTAGAACAGACCATAGGCCCCTAATGTGGATCGGGAATTTAAAGGAGACGTCAGCCCGGATAGCAAAGTGGAAAGAAAGGATAGCTGCATACAACTTCAGGGTCCAGCACGTAAAGGGCGTTGATAATCAAGTAGCCGACTGTTTGTCCAGAAACGTCAACGTCATTACGAGAAGTAGTACGAGAGAGCCAAGTACCTCCAGGGACGTGCGAGAGTTCTTCGCCAACGGGACACCAGACGCAGATGAAGACCAAGAACAACGAAATGGACCGGAAGCTGAGATTAGTCAGGATATAATAAACAACAAGAGAAATCAAATAATTATAAAAGACGACACAGAAGAAATAATAAACACCCAATTGCACAAATATGGCCACTTAAAAATAAATATTATTACAGGAAGAACGAAAGCGAACAACGAACAATTAAGTACAGTCATAAACCAACTAACAGTGCCAGGAAAGGTATACCATTTCTTTATAGAATCACAAGAACTTGAAAATAGACTACTCCGACTAATTCAGGAAAGAGAGCTGAGACAAGGAGCTCATTTCATAATCTGTAAGAACCAGGTAGAAACGGTAGAAGACGAAGAGCAGCAGAAAGAGGTCATCCTAAATTATCACAGGGGAAAAACCAACCATCGTGGTGTCACAGAGACCCTTAAACATCTACAGAGGTCGCATTACTGGCTCCAAATGGGCAAGAGGATAGCCCAAGTGATAAAGGACTGTGAAATATGCAAAAGGAGGAAGTATGAAAGAGTACCACTTGTACCTCCATTATTACAAAGTCAGACGCCCGAGGGACCCTTTGAGGAGCTAGAAATTGATATACTCGTATTTACATACGACGGAAACAAATATTTAACAACAATAGATAGACTAACGAAGTTAGCCTCAGCATGGCCACTAACAAGTAAATCAAGTGAAAGTACAGAAGAGGCATTGCTGTCGTATTTGGCCACGTTTGACTGCCCGAGAACGATCTATATGGACAGAGGGCGAGAGTTCAACAACGTTAAAATAAAAACCCTGTTAAAAGAATTCAATATAAACCCCCATTGGTGTACACCGGGTCA
Organism: Hermatobates lingyangjiaoensis; assembly: GCA_026182355.1. Taxonomy (NCBI): domain Eukaryota; kingdom Metazoa; phylum Arthropoda; class Insecta; order Hemiptera; family Hermatobatidae; genus Hermatobates; species Hermatobates lingyangjiaoensis. The sequence goes on from JAPFBL010000202.1 coordinate 114,570, forward strand.
TCCAAGGTCCCACTGAGCAATAGAGAGACTACATAACACTCTAACGGAACACTTGCAGTTATTGGCTGATGCAAAAAACATAAAGGGTCATGTGGCAATGGCCAGAGCGGTCCTAGCATACAACAGTAGTATTCACTCGACCACAGAGGCAACACCATTTGAATTGCGGAAAAAGGAAGCGGATCCACAAAGGTTACATAATAGAGTCAAAGCAGCAAAAGAAAGATGGACCAAGCAATATAATCAAAGGAAAGCAGAAGAAACAGTAGGGTTGATACAAGAAGGGGACTTCGTATATAAACTGAATAGGCAGAAGCGAAGGAAATCGGACCCGAGATACGTAGGGCCATACGAAGTACTCGCAACGTTACCACGGTACAGAGCACAGATATGGAGGATAGGAACGGACACCCTGAAACAAGAAATAGTTCATTTTCAGGAACTGCGACGGGTGAGAAGGAAAATCCCACCAATGGTGCGAACGATATAGTGTAGTTATGTGTGTTTACCTTTGTTAATTTTGTTATTTTTGTTTTGTACAAATAATCATAGAAGTTCATCTTTTGTTATTTCTGTAATTTCTATAAACAATGTTAATTCAGTTACTTGTGTGGACGTCATTTTATTTTTGAATGTTAAAACATTATATTCATTTCTTATGTTTAGAGTCAAGTTTTGTTTTGTTATTTTATGATATAACTCAGACACTTGTACGGAGAGCATTGTTGATAAGGACTGGGAGGGGGCAGTAATGCCGGCCCGCGAGAGACGCCGGCCCGCGAGAGACTAGAGGGTTGAAGTCCGTATCAACATTGCCTCTCCTATAAACAGAAGGAGCTGACTAATAAACTGCATTCTTGTCTTCAATCACGTGCGAGCTAGTTTATTTAAATTCCTTTTTTTAAAAACCTATTCATTACCCGGACACGCGTAACTTATATATACTATACACACCATACTATATACACACTATATACAATATACTATAAGAAGTTTTCACATAAACACGTGAAATAACAATCAATGATCAAACCACAATAAGAAATGAGAAAACAAGACTAAGATCTTTCAACCGTAACAAGCGGTCTTCGTCAGAGTCAAAACCCCAACGTTTTCTGCATCTTGTGTTCAGTTGGGTTTTTGATTCTGACGAAGACCGCTTGTTACGGTTGAAAGATCTTAGTCTTCTTTTCCCATTTCTTATTGTGGTTTGATCATTGACTATATACTATATATATACACTATACTATATACTATAGATAACTCTCCGGTGGCATTGCATTTTTTAGTTAATGCCTGAAGAAGAACACTAGGTGTTCGAAATGCGTTGTTTGTACCATCAAATTTTTATATTTGGAGACCATTTCATTAGCTTTTTACCCTACAATGAGTAAATACCACATAAATAAGTGATTTCACTACGTTAGAATATTGTTGAAATGTTCCCCCGAAACAGTCCTAAACGGTAGTTTAATCTTATGGAATCTTATTACTGTTTTATTGATTTATTGTGAAATCAATTGTATGGTTTAAGATGAAGTTGAAAGGTAAGGCTTACTCACTTATTAAATAATCGTTTGAAAGTTTTTAAACTGGACTCAAGTCTGACATTTCATTTCAACTGTTTGTAGAGTTCATTGAGCAATCAGTCATGATTAAAAATCCATTATACAGATCAAAAAGATGTCTTCCAGAGAACCGCTTTTTTTTTTACTAAACTAATCTTCACCTCGCAATTTACATGTCGGTAGTTTCTCCCTTCAACCATTTATAGTTTCTATGTAGTGGCCCGCCTGGATTGCGTGCACCCCTCGCATATATTCTAGACTGGGGTGTTTCAAATACTCGATTTTTGAATTAAACAGCAAATTTCAAAAAAAAAAAACCTCATTAACAAAATGAAAAATGTGCTGACAGAACAGTATCTAAACTGATAGTCATAATTTTAATCATAAATCTATGCGAAAATCATATCCCATTCCAGTTAGATAATGCAAAAACTTGTTTACTTTGACTGATGCTAACCTGTACATAAATCTGTTAAAAAAAAAAATTAAAATAGCTCAACCTTAAAAAAAAATATTCACTTCCAATACAATTAATTTTTTAATAAAATATATTACTTGAGTCACGTGATTCACTATGGCCACTCGACACATAACAAACACTATACCTATTACTTCTTTTTTGCCGAGCTCCCTGAATTAATTTCTCCTCTCTCTCTCTCTCTCTCTCTCTCTCTCTCTCTCTCTCTCTCTCTCTTCTCTCTCTCTCTCTCTCTCTCTCTCACTCTCTCTCTCAACTTAGCATGATTTAGCAAAAGTTTCTAACAGCGATATTTGCAAAGCTTTTTATTTATTTTATTTTCTTTTTTTTTTTCTTTTAATATATGAAATTTATAATTAAAGTTTCGGCTTATGACAACATGAATGTTAACTAGTTGATATAAGTGACCAAATATATCGTTTAAATACATCGCTATATGTCGTTTTAGATACTCAAAAAAAAAAATATCCTTTATTAAAAATGATAAAATATATTTCGAAATTATTTCCCTCTACCATACTTTCAGTTAAATCTACCTTATTATACTTTTTTCTTTTTTTTTTTTATTTCATAACTTTCTGAATTTTATTATTTAGTTCGTATCATTCTGCACAAAGTTCGCTAATTTTTTTTTTTTAATCGGATTGTTATTCTAATTATTGATTGAAACAAATACCTGTTTTGCGTTGATCAACCTCTTTACAAATTGGTTTCAGCCTAATGTGATTTCTTTTATAATAAATTTATTTAAATTTTGGGCTAATAGTTTCTTCATTTTCAAAAAAAAAAAAAGAAAAGAAATTAGACTTGCGTGTTTACAAAAAAGAAAAAAAAAGTTTATTAGTTTATGATAAATGCAAAAATATAGTTAATTCATTTTAAATAGATAATGAATAAATTTAGGTGAATTATATACTAAAGTTTTTGTTTCTTTAAAATAATTTGAAGTATTTTAATGCTTTTATTGAGGGATTTTAAAAATTACGTCTCCACACTTTGAGGCTTGTTGGATTAGAAAGGGTTGAGAGTTTTTTGTCTTCATTACTGGCAAGTCGAGCAATGTAGGAAGGATAGATTCCAAACTCAAATCATGTTGAATATCAACATTTCTGGCGTACCATGGGCGAAGGCGGTATCCTTCGCCCATGGATAGGCCAGAATAGCCTATATATAGGCCATGGATAAGGCTTTCGCCTTATAGCCAGAATTATCAACATTTCTGGCGTACCATGAGCGAAGGCGGTATCCTTCGCCAATGGATAGGCCAGAATAGCCTATATATAGGCCATGGATAAGGCTTTCGGCTTATAGCCAGAATTATCAACATTTCTGGCGTACCATGAGCGAAGGCGGTATCCTTCGCCCATGGATAGACCAGAATAGCCTGCCTATCCATAGGCCATGGATAAGGCTTTCGCCTTATAGCCAGAAATATCAACATTTCTGGTGTACCATGGGTGAAGGCGATATCCTTCGCCCATGGATAGGCCAGAATAGCCTATCCATAGGCCATGGATAAGGCGGGCACATTTATTCTGTACTATTTGAATGCAGTTCTTGTTTGTGGGCGCCGCTCCAAGCCAGACTGAGCATCCGTATATCGCTGATTGACAGGTGGAAGTTCCGTGTTCTATTACAGAGCTGTAGGGAGTAAGAGCAGTTGCTTTTTTATTTTGGGGTGGTTCTGGCCAAGTTATCAGCTCAGAGGTGATAAATACTGTATTGTCCAGATGGGTTAGGCCACAGAATGAGAGCTTCGGGACCTGCGCAGGCCACACGCCAGCGCTCTCTCATGGAGGCGCTCCTCATTGCCAAGATGGAAGAGGCGGCCGCTCCCAACGGCATCAGACCTTTGGTGCGTATGGACTCCACTGAGTCTGCCTCCAGTGTGGCCTCTTCAACGGATCTCTGTCGCTGTGACGACTGCCTTCTAGGTATTGCTGATCTTCACATCTCTCACGAGGGAACCAAGAAAAAGGTAACATCTATTATTTTATTAACGAAGGAACTACGCTATGACATCTCACTTCTGATGTCATTGATGTCAAGATGTCATTGATGCCAAGCTGAATAGGTCCATTTGAAAAATCATGTTCTCTTTTCAGCTCCTTGCAGACATTAGCATAATCCGCAAATCCTAGAGAGGTTTGGTTAGGTTGCAGAGGCAGTCCCACCATTAGAAACTATAAATGTGTGTTTTTAATTTCTCTATATTTCTTCATCTACATTTAACTTTAATTTGATATTGAATACATTTAATATCATACATTCAATTACTATAGATGTTAAATAGATCAAATAAGTAAAATTTAAGTTAAATATTATATATTAATTTATCCTTAAGCATAAATACTTGATTTGACATATGACATTTCACTTTCTTTTATTGATGTCAAGGTGGTTTCTATGACAAACAATGAGTCCATTTTATAAGGAGCTACTTACAGTTTTCCGTTTAAATGGTTTGAAAAATTATGTTCTCTTATCACCTCTTTGGAGACATTAGCATAATCCTCAAATCCTGGAGAGGTTAGGTTAGGTTGCAGTGTCAGTCCCACCCAGGAGACACATAGACCCACTATGGCCCTCCATTTCTACTTATTACGTGGGTGGTGAATAAATTCGAGATGTCCCTTAGAGAGGATATTAAACCGTCGGTCTCGAGCCTGTATGATGTCAGGTACTCGCTAAAGATCCTTACTCTAAATACATTTTGAGTTAGGCAAAACTTGTCATCTAAAATACAGCTCGTTTGCCAGATTCTAATTATACCAATATAATATACCAAAGGGGGTCAGGTTAGCCAGTTGTAACATGCTCACCTCTGTACTACTAGGTCCAGGGTTCAACACCCACTCTAGCCCTCCATTTCTACTTATTACGCGGGTGGTGAATAAATTCGAAATGTCCCTTGGAGAAGATAATAAACCGTCGGTCTCGAGCCTGTACGATGTCAGGTACTCGCTAAAGATTCTACTCTAAATACACTTGAGTCAGGCAAAATTTAGGTGTTTCAATGTAGAGTCAATAGGAAATGCAATATTCCTTCCGGGAATCTGCATCGGAGGGATGACTTTGTCAGTCCCTCAGTCCTCTACAAAAAAAAAGTAAATATTAGTATTAACCATAAAATGAATAGTTTTGTACAGGTTAGTGAACTTATCACACCCAGTTCCTCCTAAACAGAGTTTAAAGAGGCTCTATATACCAGTAATATTACATACCAAGATGAGTTGGTATGTTGTATTCGGTTAGGTTGCAGTTGTAGGCACACAGGGGAACACACATACGCTGAACATTGGCACTTTGTAATACCCACACAATGAAGATTGATTGTGCATTGGGAGTTTTAAATTTTGCCTAATTGAAGTGTATTTAAGTACGAATCTTGAACGACTACCTGACTTCATACATGCTCGGTCCAACGGCTTAACGTACTCTCCTAGAATGACTCAAATTCATTCACTTCCCCCATGTGATAAATTGAGGACCAGAGTGGGTATTGAACCCCTGACCTACCAGTCTAGAGGTGAGCACGTTCCGACTGAGTTAACCTGGTGCCCAAATCCTAGATCACATAATTTATTTATTATCAACTAGCTATTTGGAAAAACATAAATCTTTGTTTAACGTCCTTCTCCGAGGAATGACGTGCTCAGATTTATTCACCTCCCACGTGAATAAATCGAGGGCCAGGTGGGGATAGAACCCCGGTCCTATCAGTTCAGAGGCGAGCACGTAACCACTGAGCTAGCCTGACTCCTTTGGTATTTAAGAATTGTGTCAGTCCCACCCAGGACTGAATTAAACCCAGACTGAATTATTGTCCCACCACAGTTTTAAGAATTAAAACTATTAAATAAATTTGTTAACAGTTCAGTTTTGCTTGTTAGCTAGTGTAATGTTTGTAACATTTTCACTTCACCCTGAAAATTTTTAAAAGTCCATTTCAAGCGTAGAACGCTTAAAATTAAGCTTAACTTCCATGTTAAGTTTATATGCTATGTCAGCATACCATAACTAAAAATTCATCAAAGCTTAGCGAGCTGACCGTTAGAATATTCAAACATAATAATTAAAACATAAGATCCAATATTCTAGTCAGTTTGTTATACTATTCCAATGTTTTAAAATGTTCTATTGCATTTTTTTTGTTATATTCAAAACTGATTCTTTTACAATTTATTTCAGCATACTTTATAAAATCTTAATAAAAGAATATTTTGTTATTTTTGTAAAAAGTTTTTTTCGTATTCTTACATCACGTTGTAAATATAATGAAATTATTTCATTGTTACATTTTTCATTTGCCTAAAACCAAATATTTGTTTGACAATTTACACTGACATTATTATGTTTTTTTGAGTACTCCGGAGGGTGAGGTAGTAGGTGGAGGGAGGTCCACAGATGGTAATATAGATCTCAGCGAGTCCACAAGTTAACAAAGATTGAGAAACCCTGACTTAGGCAAACAATAAGAAAACGTATCGGAAGTCCAATCACTAGAAGTGACAAAATTGAGAAAAACATAAGTCTAAAAACATTATAACAAATATTCAGATTAAAATAGCTTTAAAAAAAAACGCGCTAGTTTAGAGAAAATGTCAAATTCAGATTTACTTTTATTAGAGGCTTCTTTTTTTATTTTGATATCAACTAAAGCTGTCGATACAAATAATACACTACAACAACTAAAGTGCTGGACTCTTTGAGGATTGTCTGGCCAGAAACTGAACTGTGTCATCTTTGACCATACAACCAAACTCAAAGAGTCCAGCAGCTTTAGTCGTTGTAGTGTATTAACAACGTCCCTGTCCTTAACTTAACGACGGGGTTTCTTTCCAACGGCCAGGTCATTAAAGGAATTGGTCGCTAAGGGAGATGATGCTTTATCAACACTATGGTACTGTATTTTAAGGTCATGGTACTGTGCTGGTATAGTTGGTTTGTATCAAGCAGTCATAGGTATTGTTTTAATGTCACCTTTGCACCTTATACATGTTTAGTACTATTGTACAGTATTTATTTATGTATATACTACAATAAATTATGCACAGTACTCAAAAAAGAAAGACTCTCAGTGTAAATAAGCACGTCTTTCTCGTTATCCTACCGATAAGCCAAAAAACATTGTACCTAAAAGCGTAAATTTTTTTTGTATGTCTTTTTGGCGCAACGTAATTTCGAGCAGTTGTTAAAGGTGTAAGTCGTTAAGTAAGAACAAACTGTATTACTTTTTACTGGCCTATAATAGAAGATGAATGCAATATAACAAATATTCAGAATAAAATATCTTTAAAAAACAAAGCGCGAGTTTAGAGTAAAAATTTATGAACAGTTTTATATTATATCCCTTTTTTTTCATAATCCATAATTGACATTCTGTATTAATTTCCTTTATCTGAAAAAAACTTAAGAAAATTTAAATTGTTTTCGTTTTATGTAATTCATTATTTGAGTTGGAATTAAATTATTTCCCGTGTAGATCAGCTAGTCATTTAATATAAATATTAAATAGATGATCAAACCACAATAAGAAATGGGAAAACAAGACTAAGATCTTTCAACTGTAACAAGCACTCTTCGTCAGAGTCAAAAACCCCTTGTGTGACGAAGACTGCTTGTTACGGTTGAAAGATCTTAGTCTTGTTTTCCCATTTCTTATTGTGGTTTGATCATTGATTGTTATTTCACGTGTTTATGTGAAATCTTTTTATAAATATTAAATAGAAAGAAGAACATAAGATTTATGACAATAATAATAATAAAAATGACTGACTAAGAAGTGAGAAATGGTTGAATTTTATTTTCAAATTAGTCTAGAATAGTAATACAATATTAACGGAATGATTTTATTATATTAAGAAGTAAGGTTTTATAAATAATTGTTGTTAGTAATTAATCTATTTCAAATAGTAGGCATCTCATTTACCTATAGCTAATTAAACTTAAAATGAATCATTACTGTAAAATTCAGTTGATGGTTATAACCTGGACATTAGAAACCTGCAAGTAGCAGCAATCCTGCTTCATTTGCGCATGCAATTAGTTTTTGTTTAAAAGTAGTTCACATTCCATTTTTCTCAGCATTATTCATTTAAAAACATTACAATTAGAATATCTATCGATATTTAAGTAAGTAAAACTATAGTAATAATCATTCTTTGACATATATTATTTCCAACATTTATGTTCAAATATTTTATCTAATTGCGCAATCTAGTTTAACTATAAAGTCGTAACACTTTATTGTTCCGATAAGTAACATCAATAAAGTAATACACCTTACTTATTTACTTATAGTAAAGTATAATAAGTAAGCTGTAATAACTTGTTATAAATTTTCCACCATTCATAATGAAATATTTGAAAATTTAATATGAAAACATCATTCATTTTCTTTGATATACATCAATTTATTATCTTATTACTATGAATATTGAATATATCAAATAAGTTTATTATCTTATTACTATGAATATTGAATAGATCAAATAAGTTTATTATCTTATTACTATGAATATTGAATAGATCAAATAAGTTTATAATCTTATTACTATGAATATTGAATAGATCAAATAAGTTGAATTAAAGAACTATATATTAACTTTTATGTAGTCATATATTCTAGATTTAAGGAGAAATGGTTACCAAAACTATAATTATTGGTCAATCGATTAATGAAACTTTTTAGCTATAAACAATAATTATTAAACTTGTTTAAAGTAAAATATACTGCATAATATACGTCTGTGTGCAAAAATAAATGCAAAAATGTGTGAATACATTTAATAAAGGCTATTATTGCATATATTTAGATTTGTGATCCATACGTATTAATTTTTAGGTAGTTCTATTATTAACTAAGCTATTTCAGGATCAATATAATTCAAATTAAAAAGAATTATTTTTGATATAGTCATTTGAATTTAATTTTTACGTAAATTTGAAGCTTGTAAAAGAATTAAAGTTTCATTTAAATTCTTTTTTGCCTGCGTTATTTAGTATTTTAAATAATATATTATTTTACACATATTTATAGGAAAGAAATTGAAGTTAATAAATAGGCTCGTATCTAAATTTAAAGTTTGATTGAAATATGTTTAGGTATGAAATGTTTATTTATTTAAATTAATAAATAAACTATGCATAAAACCTATTTATTTTTCTTTTATTGAGGTTTGGTCTAGCGTCAAACAGTAAAAAACCCTTTAAGCCAACGTTTCGTTTATATTTGTAGACATATTTAGGGTTACATCAATACAGAATTTAATTACAGTCATATCAAAAAAAAAAAATTATTAATGTTTATGGTCTACAAATATAAACGAAATGTTAGCTGAAAGGTGTTTTACTACTTTAAAATTAAAAGAAAAGAAAAGAAAATTAAATTTTAAAGAAAAATAGCGTGTTGAATACATATCGTGGAGAAAAAGAAAACATTGAATCATAAAATCATTAAAAGACTAAAAAGATCTTACCTTCAGGAGTAAAGAGTAAAGTCCAAAAACATACATTCTATTAGAAATTACATTCACTTCTTTTAAAGGCTTTATTTTTATTATAAATCAACTAAAGCTATCGAACCACAATAAAACTGTGATATTCCAGTTTACATTTACTTCAAAATAATTAGGAATTGATCTTTTATTATATTATAATTATTGTATAATTTTTTTCAGGTTCTGAAATAGCATAATTAATAATAGAACAAGCTATAAAATATCCATCTCTAAATAGATTGTTAGTCTTCACAACAATTGCTTTTTTTACTTTCTTTTAAACATTTTTCTATTTTGTTTCACAACTTTGCTAATGACTAAATGACGAATAACATAAATACGCATTAATTAAATTCAATAGTAAAACAAGAAATCCAATATTATGTAGCATAGAGATATAAATTTACAAGGGTTGAATTGTAATATTGATCTAAGTGAAACATCAAAGCTAATCTGAATTAAAGAATTTAGATATCCTGAAAAATTAGTAATGGAGGTCTATATTTGTAATTATATGAATTTAAGAATCAAAATTTAATTAAATGATTCGCTAATTTTCTTGTTTTTCTTAATAGAAATAATTTCTTAATAGAAATAATTTACACAAACCACTACTTCTTTTGCAGAATCTTGTCTTTAGCTAAAACTTCATGAACTACATATCTTATAGAATTCTATCTGATATTCTTTGACTCAACTATTAAGTTTGTAAAATTTTTGAAAGTATCTTGCATTATTTATAGATAATTAGTGATTTATTGAATCAATTTTAAATCTAGTTTAAAATAATACTTTAATAAATAACTGAATGTGTTATTTGTATTCCCTTTTTGAACATTTCGTAAAAATTTTCACTTTGATGAGTGAGGTATAATTTTCAATTTGTTATAACTTCTATTTCTACTTTGATCATGTAAAAACATTCCATGCTTTCTTTTTCAATATACTTTGTTATGATATAATGTCTGTGATTATATTTATATGATTATCATATTAATATATTCAATATCACATTAAATATATTAATATATTTCATTGATAATTGTTATTCTCCAACTGTCTGTGTACCAGTGCGCTTTGTTTCACTCTCTTATCTCTCCTGAAAACGGTTCAACCGAACATTAGAAACTATAAATGTGTGTTTTTAATTACTCTATGTTTCTTCAACTACATTGAACTTCAATATGATATTGAATACATTTAATATCATACATTCAATTACTATAGATGTTAAATAGATCAAATAAGTCAAATTTAAGTTAAATATTATATATTAATTTATCCTTAAGCATAAATACTTGATTTAAAAAGAATGCATGGTTAAATTATATTGATTGGTCATTCAAAGTCTATGTTTGAATTTAACAGATCTCTTCCCAAAGATTTCATAGTACAAGTTAAAATCTTTTTTTTTTGTTTTTATAGATTTTATACATAGATTTATTTATTAATTTAAATTAAATAGAGATTTCATACCTACTGCAAATTTAAATCAAACTTTAGTTCAGATACGAGACTATTTCTTAATTCAATTCATTTCCTATAAATAGTTGTAAAACATATATATTATTTAAAATACTAATAAACATATCTAATTATAATTTTTACTAAAAAATTAAGTCCTTTTATAAATTGTAAATAAAATTATACGGTATTTTTTATTTTAAAAATGCTTAAGATAAATGATAATTATTATAATAATAACTATCATTTGGATGGAATAAGTAAGGTTGGTAAACTCCGGCTGCATGTATATGTCTAGACAAAACGACATCTAATACTGAGGTAAAATGAAAAAACAAACAAAAGTCTCCACACAAATGAAATTTTATTCAACGCGTTTCGAACGCTTTGTGTTCATCATCACAAAGACACTATAATACAAATTATATCTAATCAGTAACAAAATTAGAGTGAAATAATAAAATTCAATTAAGAGAATTCAAGACATTTTAAGATAAGACATTCAAGACAAGAGTGAATTTTATTATTTTACTCTAATTTTGTAACTGATTAGATATAATTTGCATTATTATAGTGTCTTCCTCATGATGAACACAAAGTGTTCGAAACGCGTTGAATAAAACTTCATTTGTGTGGAGACTTTTGTTGGTTTATCCATTTTACCTCAGAATGAGTGAATACCACACAATTACGGATTGCACAACTAATGATTTAACATCTAATAGTTCATTTCAATTAATTATTATAGTTTATATTTTCATAATAGTTTTGTTGCCAATTGGAAAATCAGAACTGAAACTGAATTCTGAACTTCAGAATTTAATAACTTAGTATTTAGTAAATACCATTTTTAGTTATTTACTTTGGATTATTAATTCAAAGGAATACAAAATATTTATTTATTCTTTTTTTTTATTAATACGATTATAAAGTTTAAACAAGCTCCGAGTTTTTTTTTTTACAAAAATTAATTCTGTAAATTTCAAATATTCCAAGTATTTTTTTTTGTTTCAATAAAATAATTTGTAGAGCGACTTTAATTTCTAAATTAAAAATCAAGTTGTTTTGCTAGATACAGAGATAAAATGTAATATATAAATATTACTCATATAAGCATATATATACAATTAATATACATATAAAGTGAATTAATTGTTTTCTTATAGATAAAAGAAAATAGTGTTAAAATGTTTTGAAAAAAAAAATTATCAAAATGTAAACCCTTAATGATGAACGGTAAATTATTAACTTAATTCTGATTGATTTCAAATATTCCAAGTTTCTTATTTACTGAAAGAATTTTTAGAATGAGTTGAATTTATAGATTAAAAATCATCTACTCTTTTTAAATACAGAGATCATGTTTAATAAATAATTATAACAGATATGAACATACATATACCATTAATATATGTATATTATGAATGATCAAACCACAATAAGAAATGGGAAAACAAGACTAAGATCTTTCAACCGTAACAAGCTGTCTTCGTCAAGAGTCAAAAACCTAACTGACGAAGACTACTTGTTACGGTTGAAAGATCTTAGTCTTGTTTTCCCATTTTCATATTGTGGTTTGATCATTGATTGTTATTTCACGTGTTTATGTGAAATCTTTTTATGTATATGTATAATGAAATTGAAATAAAATTAAGTTATCTATAAGGTATACATATTTAGTAAACAGAAATGTAAATCCTTATTGATTCATGTTGAAGTATTAAATAATTGTGTTCTAATCATTGATCAACATTTTTGATAATATTACTATCTGTTTTATTTAGATAAGAAGTGATATTACACAGTAATAAAGAAGTAAAGGCTAGAGGTTATATTAACTTGCAATACAGATGTGTGTTGTGCCTAGTCACCTTCCTCTCGATAAGGTGACTTCGCTATTCTGCCTTCAAACAGGTTATTGCCATTTTTAATATTATTACATTACTACCTTATTATAATAATTATTATTACATTAATATTAAATATAAATTATCAAAATGCTTAATTTTTCTCAAACTAAAGATTATTTGTTTATTTTTAAAATTTTAAACATAAAAACAGAAAATCAATGTTTTGAAAAGTTGTTTCACCTATATAACTTATTATTTCAATAGTTTTGATCTCCTTTTATTAGGTACCATAAAAAAATTGTACTTCTCTGTATTTAGAAAATCAGTATGTTTTTTATGAAAAAAGAATTAGGTATTTTTCAATATAAGTAACGGTAGAAAAGACAAATGAATATAGATTAGAGTGAAAATATGAATAAATACAAAAGGTAGTTAGAGGTGGTTAAAATACAAGCATAAATACAACAATATGCATGTATTTAAATACAAAGGGATTATAGTCATTCAACTAAAACAAAGTTTGTATGTAGGGTAAAAATCTAATGAAATGGTCTCCACATATAAAAATTTTAATGATATGTATAAACAACGCGTTTCGAACACGTAGTGTTCTTCCTCAGGCATTAACTAAAAAATACAATGACACCAGAGAGTTATCTATAGTACAAAGATAACTCTCTGGTGTCATTGTATTTTTTAGTTAATGCCTGAGGAAGAACACTACGTGTTCAAAACGCGTTGTTTATATCATTAAAATTTCTACATGTGGAGACCATTTCATTAGATTTTTACCCTACAATGAGTAAATACCACATAATAACTGATTGCACTACATTAGAAAGTTTGTATGCATATATTGTCGAAATATTGACAGAAATTCTCAAATTTTACACTGGCACTGTTTTGACAGTATGTAGAGGTCGAAATATTTATATTTTATTTATTAAAAAAAAGTGTTTTTTTTTAATTCTAAGGTAAAATTATAATCATATTCCATTTAAAAAATAAAATATTGAAATAACCTTTATCATGTGATATATAAGTAAAGTAACTGTGATATATATACATATATATCAGTAGATATAACAGTATATATATATATATATATATATATATATATATATTCGTATAAATGGGCAGCAAATCTTCTTCTAAACAAATGTTGTTGAAGGCCACAGCGACTTCAGTATTTACGATACACCAAAAATGCATATGGAGAAAGAACATGGTACTCGCCTAACGAGGGAAATGCTAGTGAATGGAACTTCTGTCCTTATTACTAACAAAAACCCCCTTCATTTGCATATTTTGGAGGCATTGTATATTAAAGAAAAAATCCCCTCACTAAATTGTCAAATTAATGATATGTTTGTAATTCCTAATTCTAGGAATATTAACCCTAGTTTTAAATTTATAAAAAGTGATAATGTTAATTCATCCGACTGAGCGCTTGGAGCGCTAGCAGGTTGTAACCTTCCTTGCATCAGTTATTATTCATAGTCTTGTTTATCGCTTAATTTCTATTCTAATTTTATTCCATTTTACTTTAGTTTAGTGTTATATATGGTTTTACTTTGTACAGTACCTTCTGTTTTGTTTTCTACCTGATGATGGCTAATGTAAGCCGAAAGCTTGATATAATATAGATTAGTAAAGGTATTCAAAAACAGTGTAGTTAAAATGTACCTAGGAGAGTTACTCCACTAATTAAATGTTCAACACCGGAAAGTGTTCAGAAAAAAGGAACAACTACTGAGAAAGATCGTAAATACTGAAGCCGCTGTGGCCTTCAACAACATTTATATATATATATATATATATATATATATATATATATATGATCAAACCACAATAAGAAATGGGAAAACAAGACTAAGATCTTTCAACCGTAACAAGCGGTCTTCGTCAGAGTCAAAAACCCAACTGAACACTAGATGCAGAAAACATCTGGTGAGGAGTTGAGAAGAGTGGGAGGGAAGAGTGGTATTTTAAAAGGGTGAAAGCACAGGAAAGGACTAATGTCCAGAAAGGGATGTTTGGGGAAACAAAGGAGTACAGTAAGAAAAAGTAAAAAACTATCCGCTAGCTGTCAACCCTCTTTGAAGAGGCTATTGCCCTCGTGACGAAAGTATCAAGTTTGAAGAGACCGTTACTAATGTTTATAATATTAGATCTATTAAATTTAATTAGAGACGATTCAATAATATTTCTTAACAACATTGATTTTTCATAGGTAATAAATTTAGCTCCTGTCCAATCCTGTCCAACTTGATACTTTCGTCACGAGGGCAATAGCCTCTTCAAAGAGGGTTGACAGCTAGCGGATAGTTTTTTACTTTTTCTTACTGTACTCCTTTGTTTCCCCAAACATCCCTTTCTGGACATTAGTCCTTTCCTGTGCTTTCACCCTTTTAAAATACCACTCTTCCCTCCCACTCTTCTCAACTCCTCACCAGATGTTTTCTGCATCTAGTGTTCAGTTGGGTTTTTGACTCTGACGAAGACCGCTTGTTACGGTTGAAAGATCTTAGTCTTGTTTTCCCATTTCTTATTGTGGTTTGATCATTGATTGTTGTTTCACGTGTTTATGTGAAATCTTTTTATCGATTTTATATATATATATATATATATATATATATATATATATATACACTGATGAAATAAAGTTTTATTTCACTACCACAGAATTTTTACAAATATGGAACCACAAAAGTGTAAGATGTGTCATTTTAATCTTTGGACAGACTTCCACTAGAAACGTATTTTGAATGTTAAGAATGTTAATAATTAAGTTTGAATTAATATTATATATATATATATATATATAAAGATTTCACATAAACACGTGAAATATCAATCAATCAATGATCAAACAACAATAAGAAAATGGGAAAACAAGACTAAGACATATATACATATATATGAAGTGTAAGACAACAATTAAAAAAAGAAAACAATAGAAATAACTTCTCTGAGACCTTTCTAATGTCTGTCATCAGAGCAAACGATTTGGATTTGCTCTCTAATGACATATATTGAAAGGCCTCAGAGCATTTACTTCTCATTGTTGTTTTAAACTTCATGATACCATCACGTGTTTATTTATTGTGATTTTTCTGCATATATATATATATATATACCATGATAACAGGAAACGGTCCGGCAGGACAGATTATACTCAAAATAAACTGAGACACATAGACAGAAACATAACAAAGACTCACTTTTCAATATTTCGACCGTAATGGCGGTCGTCCTCAGGAGAAGAAGTGAATTGTCGGAGGGACGACAGTCAACTAAACTCATATATCAATATACAATAGATATATGATACATACTTATATCAGACGACAGTTTAGTTGATTGTCGTCCCTCTATCAATGCACTTCTTCTCCTGAGGACGACCACCATTACGGTCGAAATATTGAAAAGTGAGTCTTTGTTATGTTTCTGTCTATGTGTCTCAGTTTATTTTGAGTATGTATATATAATATATATATATATATATATATATATATATATATGATCAAACCACAATAAGAAAATGGGAAAAGAAGACTAAGATCTTTCAACTGTAACAAGCGGTCTTCTTCAGTGTCAAAATCCAACTGATATATATATATGGGGAAGGGTTCACAAAAATAGGGAGCAGTATACGAAAACATAAACAACTAATTATGCAATATACATATACTGCTATATAAGTATAAAATATGAAAAATCAGTTGTTCGCACCTCAACGCATGAAAATCTGCCAGGATTAGAAATCAATTTTTCACGATTACTGTGTTATATAGAAAAATATAAGTACATACTTGTGTTATTTCTCTAATTGCCTTACATCAGGCCTTAGATTTTGCAATATTACAATAATATTTATGTAAATCAAAACTCAAATGATTTAGCTATAGACTTGAATGGTTTAAAGAATAATGCCTAATGGACTAAGGAGGCAAAAGCGTTTTATTTATCAAACCCTGGATATAGTTCTTCTTCAGACATTTTCTTTCGAAGAGGTATGATTGGTTCGTATGGTTTGGGAATTGTTTGAAAAATCCAAATAAGGAATGTAGTGCCGCTGAGTTCGCAAGGAAAGTCTGTAGAGGTGGTCAAGCGGTAGCCAAACTTGTGCAGCTTCTGCATTACTCGATAGGGCGAAAGCCGGAATATGTCGTACCTTTTGCATTGCCCTTCTTCCGTCAGCCTTTTAAAAACAACTCATTTTCATAAAATTACTCAATAATCTACTTACTCTACAAACAAGAGATATCATTATGGTGTTTATGGTGTATTGTTATGGTGTTTTTTAGTGTATCATTATGTGTCCCATTCTTAAATTCTGTTAACTGTTCTTGAACCCGTTTATTTCATAAATTTTAGTTCATCAATTTACTTAATCCAGTATTAGAGAGTCATTAGTGTTGTTTATGGTGTTTATGGTTTGTCATTATGTTGAACACACGCTGCTGTATTTTCAAATCTGTTAACTGTTCTTGGACTCGCTTATATTATGACTTTTAGTTCATCAATTTACTTAGTCCACTAATAGGACATATCATTAATGTTGTTTATGGTGTTTCATTATGGTGTTCATGTGTATTATTATAGTGTTTATTTTGTATCATTATGGTTTATAATCTCAAATCCTGTTAACTGCTCTGGAACTCGCTTATAATTCTTATCAATTTACTTAGTCCAGTAATAGGAGATATCATTAGTGTTATTTATGCTGTATCACTATGGTGTTTATGTTTTATCATTATGGTGATCATTATGGTGTTACATTCTCAAATGCAGTTAACTGTGTTGGACTACTTATTTTAAAACTTCTACTATATACTCATCGTAAATATGAGTGTAAGTATAGTATAGTGTATATAGTATAGTGTAGTATATACTCATACACTCATATACTTTGTGCATAAATAAGCCATACGTTCCTATGGTATGGCTAGTAAAATACATATATTTAACTTTATGCTTTAAATGCTTATTTTCATTTTTGTGTAGTTTGAAATGTTGCGTATTTTATATAAATTGTGTAGACAATATACAGACATCATTTTGGTAACCTTCCTTCTCGATATCCCAGACTTGATGAAGAGATCTGCTCTTAACTGGGGTTCCAGTATGCCATACAGTTCAGTGACTTGCAGATCCTGCAATTCATTTCGCATTAGTCAAGTACAAAGATATGATATGCTTTATTTATTTATATAAATAGGCAGCAGATCCTCTTTTAAACAGGTATCATTAAAATTAACCGCAGTCTCGGCATTCACGATCTTAAGACTGAGAGATTCGATCCTACGAACTAACCTCCTGCTAACAGAGGGTTCAACTGGAAAAGGAGTTGGCCCAAGTGACATGTTAAATTAAAATCGATGACTCATGATTAGTCATTGCTATTAATAGATTAAAAGGATAAGGTTAATATAAAGAGAAGGTCAAAGGTCAATAATGAACAAGAAACAAGCGGTTAGAATAAAAGAGTTAAAAGGTCAACAGTATAACTGGACTAATAGAGAATAAATAGATTAAGAATATTAAAGTAAATGAAGGATAAAAGATTATTAAAGGACAAGAAAATGTATTAAAATAAGAGAGTTGAATGAAAGTAAGAATTAATAGGGAAGGTATAGTTAGTTAGAAATAAAGAAAAGAATTTAATTATGATTAAATATGATAAAGTGATATTAAGCTAAAGATATGATAAAGTATAAGATATGATTAAATATGATATGATATGATATCGAGTATTTTTAATCAATGATATTAAACTGATAAACATTTAACACAAAAAAAAAGAGGACTAGGTTCAACCAGTGGCAACGCTTGCCTCTGGACTGGTAGATCCAGGGTTCAATACCCGCTCTGGCTTTCCATTTATACATATAAGAGGTGAATAAATTTGAGAACGTCGGTCCCGAGCCTGTACGATGTCATATACTTGTGAAAGATCCTTACTTTTGAATGCACTGGCTTTAGGCAAAATTTAAGGACTCCTAAAGTAGAATCAAACTTCTTTGTGTGGTATCAAGAAGGGCTAATGTTTAGAAATTTATTTATTTTTTTATGTAGAGCACATATATTTTCAGGAGCATTTAAATAGAGTCTGCACGATGTCAGGTAATCGTTAAATATCTCTACTCTAAATACATTTGAGGTAGGCAAAATTTATATTGTTTAACGTAGTAGGAATATTCAAACTGTGGTATGACTAAGAACGAATATTCAGCTTACGAGTGTTCTTTGTTGAACTGCCACTGCGGGCTAACCTAAAGTTTAATAGTGGATATTTTTCATACCGTCTTACCTCGTACACTGCTGCTCTAGCTCTCGGACCGGTTTCGGGTGTCACCCATCTTCAACAAGAACTGATCTAAGATGAATCTTGTTTAAGATGGATGACACCCGAAACCGGTTTGAGAGCTACAGCAACAGTGTACGAGGTAAGACGGTATATTATATGTTTAATATTAATAATACTAACCTCGTAGTAATAACGAAATGCATGTATTTTTCATGTATTGAACTTTACTTGTCGTTTTTAAAACGATGGTTTATAAGTTTATAAAAGTTTTTCGATATAACACTCAAATCGTACATAAATCTGATTCATTTATTTTAAGCTAGTATTTTATATTGTTATTTTAAAGATAAAAGAAATAAAGCGTACCCAGTTAGACCGAACAATGATGATAGGCATTATATTAATCCCTGAATCCGACGACAGGCGCTGCAGCTAAGCAGGTTATAACCTGCTTATAATTTCAGATGATTAGAATCTTTATGATTTGAGCCTGTAGTATCATAATACGATATGATTCTAAAACTTTTACAACACTTGGCTGTGTTATGTATACCAGCTGATCCACTTGTTCGCAATATTACTCTATACCAGGAGTGAGCAAAACTGTTTGCCCGACCAACGACCAACAAATATTACCACGCAGAACAGTGCATGTCGTAAATAGCAGTTTCGGACCATAGGCCCACTACTGCTAGATTCTCATCCTGCTGTTTTTGTTAGGTCAGTAAACAATGTCAAGAATGGGGGAGGTCAGTCAGTAAGGGAATGTGTCGTCTTCGTGGTCGTTTGGTCTTCAGGCTTTGGATTCTCTGAGGTACTTGTATACTTTTGGAGTCATGTGGTCGTCATTTTTAGTTTAAGTAGGAAACTTTGAGGATCGTGGGATTAGGAAAGGTTGGGAGTAGGATTTAGTTCCCGAACAAGAAGATTTGGATGGGTTGACAGATTTTTGTCTTCATTACCGGTAAACCGAGTAATGTATCTATAAATAGATTCCAAACTCAAATCATGTTGAATATCAACATTTCTGGCGTACCATGGAGCCCTAGCTATAAGGCGGGCACATTTATTCTGTACTATTTGGATGCAGTTCTTGTTTGTGGGCGCCGCTCCAAACCAGACTGAGCATCCGTATGTCATAGTAGAACGAATGACCGCCTTATAGACAAGGTCCTTCACTCCTGTGGAGTATTTCTTGATTTGAGTATGGATTAAAGTTTGTACCGGTCACATTGGCTTCAAAAATTTATCAGACAGGCCAAATTAAAAGACGTATTTCAGCCAACAGCCACGATCTCTGTTTTCTATATGTTCCCGTCAGTTTAAATAAAATTAAGAAATAAAAACCACAGAATAACTCCTTTCAAGATTAATTTCTTTTAGATATATATGAATCAATATAAAAAATATAGTCCTCTGTTCTTCAACATTATTTTGATTTTGGTTGGTATTTTTGGTATTTTGATTTTGGTTGGTATTTTTGGTATTTTGATTTTGGTAGGTATTTTTGGTATTTTGATTTTGGTTGGTATTTTTGGTATTTTGATTTTGGTTGGTATTTTTGGTATTTTGATTTTGGTTGGTATTTTTGGTATTTTGATTTTATTCGACTCCCATTCCATTTGATACTGTCAGCATGAACGCGAGTTTTGTATCTTTGAAAATTTACTTTTAGATGTTCGAAAAAGAGTTCATACAATTTTCAAATTTTGTCTCATAACCTCAAAGATAACTTAAATTGAGGTTATCTTGATGTACATAAATAAAAATACATATTTATAAATAAATAAACAAATAAATAAAATATATACAATAGTTTTAGTATTTTTGGATCAACATTTCTACTAGGGTTTATACAAAAACCGACATTTTAGAAAACCGGTTTTCGAATAGTAATTTATCCAGAAAACCGGTTTTAACCGGTTTCGAATTTTTATAAAAAAAAATTTTTGCTCGAATATTCTGTAATTCGAACAAACATTTGAACAGAAAATTTAGAGTGATTAAAAGCAATGTTTGACTGCAATTTTCAATTTTATTGATGATTTTATTAGAAATAGGTAAAACCGTCATACCTCGTAAGATGATCCTGGAATTGGAGCGCTTTCGGACGTTGTCCATCTTCGATCGCAACAAACCTACTTAGTAGGTTTATAAACCATACTAACCTCTGTGGTATTAACGATATGCATGTATTTAATTTTATTGATAGTAAAAATTGTTTATTCAATTTAGTATAACAAACAAATAATAGTTAACCATGATTAAATAACTTTAAAAAACAATTATTTGTTGTTTATGCATAATTTTTACATATAAGGATGTAAATATTTTTATAATAGTAAAACGAGTTATTCAGCAAAGGGTTCGAATAAATAAAAACAATATATTTTCATATTTTTATAATAACCATATTATATTTATAATAACCATATTATTTTATAACCATATTATATTTATAATAACCATATTGTTAAATCGGACCGATATGATTCAATAACCAAACCGCTTGCAACAGTGTTTTCATCAATCTAGTACATTTGGCTACATTTCTCATTTTTAAATTTTTTTTTAAGTGTTATTTATACATTGAAAACCGATATTTTCTACTAAAAAAACTGGTTTTCGAATTTCATAATTTTCTCCAAAAAAAAAACCGATTTTTAAAAACTGACAAACCCCTAGTTTCTACCACGTTTTATGAATACCACGTAAGTATGAATAGCTAGAAAACTCTTTGTTTGTTGTTTATATTTTACACAAGATTTCTGAAAATCCGGAGGGTATTCAAAGAATTTTTTGATGACTCTTAAAAAGTATGACAAGCTTTTCCAGTGGGTATGAAGCTTTATTTGACAAGCTAGTTAGCAGTGTCATTTAATGGAATATATTTGTATTAATTAAATACATTTTTTTGGGTTTTTATTTCAAACCAAAATGAAATCAGTTTGAAAAGTTATAATTAGATTTTTGCAATTTATACGGTAATTTTTTCCACCTTCCGCCTGAATAAATCAAGGGCCATAGTGGGTATTGAACCCTGGATCTACCAGTTTAGAAGCAAACAAGTAAGCCACTAGTCCCCCACAAAAAGCCGCCTATCCATAATAGATTTGAATTTGAATAGTTTAAATTAGCAACACTAATCTTAAAGAGTCTGAAAGATTTCAAAAATGAAAAGCGAATTAACTTGAAATGATAATACGATATTATTAACTTTGAAAGACTTGTGCAAGAAATATTAATCGAACCGGAGAAAGCTATATATATAATGTCTAGTAATAGATGTTCATTTATCCAAACTATACACCCGTAATAATAGTTATTACGTAATTTCTTAAAACATGTCTTTTTAACAACAAAATAAAATACTTTTTTACCCTGGAGGGGTACTAGTACTTTGTGCATAATGAAACAGGTTCTTGTTCAAGGTGTTAAAGTAACTTAATTATTAACGCACTTAATTATTCATATTATATCCTTCAAAGTTCTCAACAACATTGAATAATTAATATTTTTTAGACTCTCTTGTAATTTATAAAATTATCTTTATATTTTTGAATATGGTAAGCTGACTGGAAACCAGTTCTTAATTTTCGACAACATTCACAACACATTAACAGATAGCGATATTTTACATTTTTCCCTTCTAGCATTAAGGGGAATATTACAGTTTTAGCATACAGCTAGAACAGCTTACACATAGCTAAATACAATGATCAAACCACAATAAGAAATGGAAAAACAAGACTAAGATCTTTCAACCGTAACAAGTGGTCTTCGTCAGAGTCAAAAACCTCTTGTGTGACGAAGACCGCTTGTTACGGTTGAAAGATCTTAGTCTTGTTTTCCCATTTTCATATTGTGGTTTGATCATTGATTGTTATTTCACGTGTTTATGTGAAATCTTTTTATAGCTAAATACACGCATATTGTTAATACCACTGAGGTTAGTATGATTTAAATTAGAAATAAGTAAAACCGTCATACCTCGTAAGATGATCATAGAGTTGGAGCGCTTTCGGACTTTATCCATCTTCGACTGCAACAAACCTACTAAAATAAATTATACATAGCTGTTTACCTTTAATTTTACAGCTTACTGTAATTAAAAGTGCATTCTAGCTGTTTTTTTAATTTAAAAGGAAAAAAAAAGTATATTTCTTTTCGAATAGTGGTTTAGCTTTAGGGCAAATGAAAGCTATAACATCTAAAATTTACTATTCGCATTTTTTATTGCTAGAAAACTTATAGCAATATAAAGCTTATAGAAATATTTATACTTATAGCAATATTTTATAGCTAGAAAACTTTATATCAGTTCACAATAAAGTGAGTTGAATAGTTCAGTTTTTTTTAAAAAAATTATTTCTAGAATTTTTGTCTAAAATTCGCAATAAAGCGGGGTCGACAGATATCTCTCAGGAGGAGCAGACTTGAGAAGGTCTGAAGTAATTATAAAGGATGATTGTAGTTCTCACGATGACTGGCATCCTGTGGTCACTGTGTCTTAGCAGACAGTATTAATGAGGCAAATTACATTCGCATTAATTGCACTTAATGTGTAGCAACATGATTTAGATATTTCCATATAACTGAAGCATTAAAAAACGATTTCAAGATAACAATCTTCAGTTCATGCAATTTGTTAATAGCACAGAGGTTAGTATGATTAATGTTAGAAATAGAATAAACCGTCTTACCTCTAGTACAGGTGCTGGAATTTTATGACCGGTTTCGAACATCACCCATCTTTGTAAGTTGTAAGTTATATAAACCGTGATATCAACGTTTTTGTCTTTTTTCGGGTATTACCCAGCTTTGTTAGTTCCTTTCAGAGATAGGTAACGCTCGAAATCAATTTCATGCAAGATTAATGATTAAAAAACATTCCATGAAAACAACAAATGATATTTTAAGGAAAAATAAAAGTGAAATCGAAAGTAATAGTAGGTTTGCTAACAGGACACTACCGGCTACTGGCTGCTACCGGAGTACTCTATATTCCCCCCCGGATCACACTTATAAGACCATATATATAAATAAGTATACCTACAAAATAAATAACACTAATCCTACTTAAGGGTTAAGTTAAGCGTTAAGGACGTTTAACCGTCTATACGATTTCAGGTACTCCTTAAACATCCCTACTCTAAATATACTTGAGTTTAGGCAAAATTTACAACTACCAATGTAGAATTTTTATTGCGTGGTATCATAAAGGCCCAATGTTCTGCCTATGCGTGTTCTATTATGGGAATACCACTGCAACCTAACCTAACCTATTGGACCATTTTCCATAAAGATGATTTTCCTTTTTTTCTGTTATCTGGCATTTTATGCCAGGTGAGAAGGAAAAAGTCAGAATTTGATGTGTTTTGTTGCTGTTTATTAAATTTTCTCTTTGGTAATTTTTTAAAAAAATTTTATTTGAAACGTGAGCCTTTATAAATTATGTATTTTTTAATATATAGTTAGTTAAAAATATATTTATACATTTTTATACAAATATATAGAATATATATTTTTATCTGTACTATATCCATATCTGTACTATATCTATATCTGTACTACGTGTTTGACAGATAGGTATGTGTGGGTGTCTGTATGTGTGTGTGAGAGAGAGAGAGAGAGAGAGAGAGAGAGAGAGAGAAGAGAGAGAGAGAGAGAGAGAGAGAAGAGGGATAGAGAGAGAGAAAAAAGAGAGAGAGAGAGACAGAGAGTGAGAGAGACAGAGAGAGAGAGAGAGAGAGAAAAAGAGAGAGAGAGAGACAGAGAGAGAAAAAGAGAGAGAGAGAGAAAAAGAGAGAGAGACAGAGAGAGAGACAGGGAGAGAGACAGAGAGAGGAGAGAGAGAGAGAGAGAGAGAGAGAGAGAGTGAAAGAGGGATAGAGAGAGAGAAAAAGGAGAGAGAGAGAGAGAGAGAGAGAGAGAGAAGAGAAAGAGAGACAGAGGAGAGAAAGAGAGAGAGAAAAAAAGAGAGAAAGAGAAAGAGAGAGAGAGTGAGAGAGAGAAAAAAGAGAGAGAGAGAGAGAGAGACAGCGAGAGAGAGTGAGAGAGAGAGCAACAGAAAAAGAAACATTCTATCCTGAAAGAGAGAAAGAGAGGGTGCGAGAAAGAGACCTTATTATAACAGCTTAACAGAGTCACTGTTACGAGTATGTCTGTTATAACAGGGATACTGAGATCAGATTGCTTATTAACCTGAATACAAACAGAGGAAAAATGAGAGACAGCATGATAAAAAGAGAGAGTGTAAGTCGGAAGAAGGAAGCTAATTAAGTCATTTACATGAAGCTAATTAAAACAATTAATACAATAGTATCTAATTGTTTCATTGTTTATATAAAACAAAACAAGGATATGCTAAAAAAACAGATATATAAAATCAGGAAAATATACTAACTTGTAAAGAAACAATTGTACAAGCTTTATTAAAAGTGGATGATAAAGTATTTTTGTCAGTTAGTTGGAAACAAAAGATTTAATTGGATTGGATACAAAGGTCGAAAGCATTATCTAGCGTTGTTGTCTTTTATTCTGCTGAAAGGAGTTGCCAGTACTGAACACATAACGACTATCAGCAGGACATTGTTCACTTCAATTATCTCTCACTTCCTTTTCCTTTTTCACTTTTCACTTTTAATTTAGTCCTTGTCAAATGTTTTTGTTTCGACTGATCTCACTTCTTATAAGCTACGAAGTATAATTCATTTGTAATTTATAATAACAAAAGTAGGATTAAAAAATAAATATTTGTGTTAGGCAACAATATATATATGATACTATCATATAAAATAACGTCACACATGTAAGATTACTGTAAAACGTTATTTGAAAGTGTTTTATTTTAGCTCATATAGATTGGATAATCAGATGATTTCAAATTTCGTGACAGGAACTTTGTTATAAAATACAAATAAGATTTACGCGTGGAACTCTTTATTAACTCCATAGTTTTAAGTTTTCTGGATAAACTTTGTTATTTAATGTTAATAATACTTATAGTAATAATAAATAATAATAATCTACAAATATACTATATAAATTAGACTTGTAAATTATGCATAAATAGATAACCTGGTGAAGGTTATGCAGAGTGAGGTTTTAGGATTCGATAAGATATTTATTTATTATTAGATCATTAGTTGTGCAATCCGTAATTGTGTGGTATTTACTCATTCTGAGGTAAAATGGATAAACCAACAAAACTTCATTTGTGTGGAGACTTTTGTTGGTTTATCCATTTTACCTCAGAATGATTTATTATTAGAATTCAATAAACGTTTTAATACTTTTATCGTAGTTTCTTAAGGAGTAATTTAATTATTCTATTCAGTGTTGATTTATTCTTTATATTATTAATCAGACATCATTTTTTGTTAACCTTTACTTTGTATTCTATTATATTATAAATAAATAAATAATAAATTTAGAAGGAGGTACTCACATTTGTTGTAGATATATATACTTACGTATAATATACGAGTATGTGTTGTTTTATTTCTTTGAGTTGGGTTTTTGACTCTGACGAAGACTGCTTGTTACGGTTGAAAGATCTTAGTCTTGTTTTCCCATTTCATATTGTGGTTAGATCATTCATATATATATGCAGAGAAATCACAATAAATAAACACTTGGTGCAATCAATGAAGTTTAAACCATATTTTGAAAATGGAAACAATAGAAATAAATGCTCTGAAGCCTTTCAATTTATGTCATCAGAGACGAAAAAATGTAAAAAAACTGAGAAGCTAACATAAAAGATGTTAAGCCGTCTATCCGGAGCCTGTAAGATGTTATATATCTTATACCATTCAAACATCCGTATTCTAAATACATGTTTCAGTTAGGCAAAATTTGGTGCCCAGATTAGCTCAGTGACAATGTATTTGCCTCTGGACTAGTAGATCCATGGTTCAATACCTCCCATGACGTCGATTTATTCACGTGTGAGGATAGGAAGATAAATCATTGGTCCCAAGCCTGTTTAATGTCAGGTACTTGTTAAACATCTCTACTCTAAATACACTTCATTTAGTCAAAATTTATGACTCCCAATGCAAAACTAATCTTCTTTGTGCGATATCACCAAAGTACAATATTCGGCCTACGTGTTTTCCCTCGTGGGGCATTCACTGGAATCTAACCTATTAATATCGATGATAATTTAATAAAAATTGTTGACATTGTTCTAATAAATTAACTATAACAACTTTAAATAAGGTAATAAATGTTATCATCCGCTAATTGATAATAAATATTTCTTATGCTATGAAGTTAAAGAAATTCTTTTAATTTATTTTTAATAGAAGTATACTTTAATAATTAGCTTAAGAATAAACAAATGAATGATGGCGTAATCTTTTATGAAGCAAATTTAAAGTTTTTCTGTTCTTCATAATATCTACTCACTACTTCATCCTCTTTTCTCACTACTAACTCACTAACTAAATCTCTTTCAAATATATACTTTCCGCTTCCTTATAGTAATGTCATATCAAATCTTTTTTTTGCAATCCACTTACCTTGAATAACATGAGGGCTAATTAACATGTAAGCCATACTATATACCCAAGAACTGCACTGAAGGCCGAAAGCCCATTAAGTGGAGGAGTTAGAAATAACACTAATTTGACGAAAATTAATCACAATTATCCGATATATAAAAATATATTTATAAAGTGAAAATAAGTAGTCAAGCATTATAAACACTCTATTAATTATAAAGTATAAATCGAAGCAGTGATCTGCTCTCAACTCTACTATAATTAAGTATATTATCTTTTTAAATACTGATCGATAAATTATTTAATGTAGGCAGAATTACGATTAATCTTTATAAATATTATAACTACTAAATATAAGAAACGGTCCACAAAGACTATAAAACTTTAAATTACTCAAAGGAAGACACAGAAAAAAGAATAAAAAGAACACTTACAGAATTCAATATTTCGAACTGTTTTGTTCGTCATCAGGTGTAGACTAGAAGAGAGGATAAAGTGAGAGAAATCTCCCCACGTCGAAGAACGCAGCGCGAATCAAGAGCTACGTTCTTCGGCGTGGGGAGATCTCTCTCACTTCGTCCTCTCTTCTAGTCTACTCCTGATGACGAACAACAGTTCGAAATATTGAATTCTGTAAGTGTTCTTCTTATTCTTTTTTCTGTGTCGTCCTTTGTGTAATTTAAAGTTAAATATTATAACTCTCATTTATGGCTTACGAGATAATAGCAAATGAATCTTTTCTAATTTAATATTTCGTGGAATGTAATAAAATCCAATAATCAAGAAGTTGAAATACTGTTTGATTTTTTTAGATTGTGGTCAAATTTGATTGACTGACTGGAATATAAATATAATGTGTATATCTACATATTGGGAATTACACCAACCTTAGATGAGACCTGTTTAGTAACAAGCTTCTCAATTTTGTTTCAAAATAACACTTTCGTTATTTCTTCTACGTTCAGTTGGGTTTTTGACTCTGATGAAGACCGCTTGTTACGGTTGAAAGATCTTAGCCTTGTTTTCGCATTTCATATTGTGGTTTGATCATTGATAGTAAAGTGTATTTCCTAGTTCGACATTTTCCGAATGATCAACATTCATCTTTAGGACGTGAATAACATCTTGGGTGAATTTTCTTGCTAATAAAAGAAAATTGAAGACAGTGGAGTTGTTCCTCTTAAGTTCACCATAGGGAAATATATCTACTGTGTAGACGAAGTAACGAGACTGTTATTTCGTCAAATTGAGAAGCTTGTTACAAAAAAGGTATCAGCTAAGTTTTGTTGACATTTTCAATAATGTATATCTTAAGGAACAACTGCTACGAACATTTATATATATATATAAATATTTCACATAAACACGTAAAATAACAATCAATGATCAAACCATAATATGAAATGGGAAAACAATACTAAGATCTTTCAACCGTAACAAGCGGTCTTCGTCAGAGTCAAAACCCCAACAAATTATTTTACAAAGAAAAATAGTATGTGGATTTTAACAATAACTGTAGTCTGAATGAACACGTGACACTGTGTTGGACACTGAATTAAGTGTCACGTATTCATTCAGACTACAGTTGTTGTTAAAATCCACATACTATCTTTGTAAAATAATTTATAATGTAATACTTAGTTTTTCTGTTTCAAAATGTATATTTCTACCTGTGAAAAAGGTTTTAAATAAAAACCGAAATGTTGGCAATGAGAGTTTAATTTGAACCTGAAGAACTGACCGAGTCTCGATAAACTTTAGTTTTGTTTCTATTCCACGGTCGATACTTTTATCAATATTTATATATATTCAGGTAACTCACCACAAATGATTCAAATTAAAGAACTACTTCTTACTTCTACTAATATTTATAACTATACAGTTCCCATATATATATATATATATATATATATATATATATATATATATATATATATCATGACACTGCATCTTAACCTAAACTTAATGCTGAACTATGTAAACTAAACTTCCTGTAATGTCACGATGATAATGTACAGTAAAATCGTTTCGACTTACAGCATAGGCTAAAAGGGCCAGGTTAGCTCAGTGGTTTAAGTATTCTTCTCTGGGCTGGTAGTCCGGGGTTTGATCTCCTCCTGAAGATCGATTTATTCACGCAGGAGGTGAATAAATCTGAGTACGTCGTCCCTCGGAGAGGACGTTAAGCCGTCGGTCCCGAGCCTGTACGATGTCAGGTACTCGTTAAAGATCCCTACTCTCAATAGAGATAGTGGGCTGGTAGTCCGGGGTTCGATCCCCACCTGGTCCTCCATTTAGTCACGCAGGAGGTGAATAAATCTGAGTACGTCGTCCCTCGGAGAAGGACGTTAAGCCGTCGGTTCCTTAGCCTATACGATGTCAGGTTCTCGTTAAAGATCCCTACTCGAAATGCACTTGAATTAGGCAAAATTTAAGACACCCAATCTAGAAACTGTAGAATCACCGATCAAACAAAATGCCGGTAAACTGCTGACGTCATCACCCGCTAGGGGATCAGTTTAAACAGTACAGCCTATTTTTTTTTCGTAGTTCAACATTTTTTCCTACCTAACAATGTGTGAAATTGTGAGACAAAGACGAGGAAAACTTCCGGAATATTACAAGAAATTTGTTCTAAAACAAATTCACGCAAACTATGATGCGTTACTTAATAGTGTTTAATTTAATAGGAGAACTACTTCTTACTTTTACTAATATTTATAACTAATAGTTGTCAAATCATTATTTGTTTTATGTTTGTCTGAATTTGATTTATTTTGTTGCTTTGTTGATGACTAATGGTTGTACTCGTAAATGGTTGGCTTCTTCTAAGAGTGTAGTATCAGACGAGCCTGATCATTCCTTCCAGTCTGGCCTTGGAATATTGCTTCTTTGAGCTATCATTGCCGCCTTTTTACTCCCTCTTAATTGCTTTAATGAGTCGAGTTAAGTAATTTGTAGCTACAAAGCTGGTTTTTTGTTTTTAAATCGACAAAGTCCACAGCAATAGTTTTCTTTAGACCCTGAACTGATAGAGATCAAAACATCCACTATATCAGCACTCTTGTACAGTCATGCGGCTATGTTTTCCTATTTTCATCATTCAATCAAAATTCCTATATTATTAAGATAAATTAATATCAAACATCTAAGACGTTAATTTAAATTATTTATGTTTTACTAGCAAAGGTGACCGTCTTTGATAGGTATTTTACTACAATTCAGACATGATCCGTGGTATTCCAAAATATTATTCGAAATTATAATATAGTACAAAAATTGGGGATTTTCAAAAAAAAAAAAATTAATATGAAAACTTAAAAGCGCGTTTCGAACACTTAGTATTCTTCTTCAGGTTTACAGCTGCATTCTTAAGAGTCGATCTACGGGAGTAAACTTAGGTTAGTAACTGAAGATAGACTCTCAAAAGTGTAGATATAAACCTGAAGAAGAATACTAAGGGTTCGAAACGTGTTGTTAGTTTTCATATTAAACTTTTTTTTTTTGTGGAAACGTAATTTCTTGAAATCCCCCAATATAAGCAAATACCACACTATAACAGATTGCACAAGTAATTAATAGTACAAAATGTCAATAGCTAAGAAATTTATAGCTACAAAACTGATTTTGTTTTGTATCGACAAAGTGTAAAAATTTAAAATCAACTCAATTAATAATCCGTGTATATTTTTGTTTAGTTATATAACTATTTAGTGATTAGTCAGTTGGGTTTTTGACTCTGACAAAGACCGCTTGTTACGGTTGAAAGATCTTAGTCTTGCTTTCCCATTTTCTTATTGTGGTTTGATCATTGATTGTTATTTCACGTGTTTATCTGAAATCTTTTTATACCTATTTAGGTAGTCAAACACAGCTTAAAAGTCCATAACTTCGCTTCTACCTTGAATTTCTAATCCATTTGAATCTTATTTTTAAGTTAGACATACACAAATCTACTGTCAATGTTTCAGCTCGCTATAACTTAAAGTGGCTGAGTTAGAGATGGTTAGAGTTTTGAGTTTACTGCTAACAAAAGTTTTTGAACAAACAGACAGAAATTGATCTAAGGATGAATTCGTTTTCTCTAATAAATAAAGATAACTTGAAATGAGTCAATTCTAATAAATATATACTCAAAAAGCTTTCTTTTATTTATATATAGATAATAAAAATATATAAATATTTATAATAAATATAATATATATATATATATATATATATATATATATTAGTGTATTTGGGGAGCAGGCCTTCATCTATACAAGTTTTGTTAAAACTTATGCCTATTTCCAATTTCACTCTTTTTCGGGTTAATTTTTCCATTCTTCTGAGTTCTGGCTTCCAAGAGTTCGGGACTAGATATATATATATATATTAGTGTATTTGGGGAGCAGGCCTTCATTTATACGATTATGCTTGTTGGCTTTGTGTGTTTAGTTTACACACAAAATGATTGTGTGTCAAAGTCTTCACACAAGAGAGTGAACGTTGGACAGTTTTGCAGGTCTTCAACAATTTTGCTGAATGTTTACCTGATGATGAACACAAAGTGTTCGAAACGCGTAGTTTAAATTAAAAAAAAAAACTTCTTTTAGGTGGAGACTTTATATTATACATTTACCCCACTATTTGCAATCACGTTAAAAGTTAACAACGTTAGAAATAAACTTATTCAATGGTTTGGAAAGACTTAATTGTTTTTTTTAAAAACTTTTAAATTGTTATTCAGAATTTAATTAAGAACTCAATTAAAGAACTTAGTCTTTTTAATTAAAGAACTTAATTAAGTTTTGGAATGAATTTAATATTATTGCCCCTGTCATACTTTATATCAATATGAAGTACTGTTTTTTGCTCTTCTAGCAAATTTAAAACAGATTTCGTGTTTAATATTCTTATTAACAAATATTATATAGAATGACTTAACCGTTTTGTTTTTTATTCTAGGAGGAGAAAAGGGAATGGAAAAAAAACTATTGTTAATTTCAACCTATAACCTCTTGTGGTTATAAAAAACATATAAATATTTTAATAATTTAAAATTATTTGTTTGAACTTTTTAATTATTTACAATTATTTAATTTAATAAATAATTGAAATATTTTTAAATCTTATAAAACTTTATGCTTTATGTAGTTCTCAAATTGTTTTCGTTTTATGTTTGCCTGAATTTTATTCTATTTTATTAATTTCGTTTTATTTTGTTGCTTCGCGATTTATTATTAATAGTTTTTTTTAAATTATTGGATTCTTTTCAGAATGTTGTATTAGAAAAGTTTGTTTTATTTCTCGCACACTTTGGAATATAGCTTCAAGATAGTTTTTTTTAAAAAAAAAACAATTACATTTGTTTAATATAAAATCTAGATGTTTAAGAGAGTTTTGATTCATAGCTTACTTACTAGAGAAACAGCTATAAGAAGACAAGAGGACCTCCCTTGAGGTGTCAGGAACTGTCTGGCATAAATCCCTCCCCCTCTCCCATGAATGCTTATTCATGACTTGTGCTTTTATTTACTACCCCAGTCATGGATAAAGTGGACTGTTTGCATTACTATTACCATGACTAGTCCAGTACCTAGACCCATTTGTATTTCTTATATGAAGCAGACAAGCTGCATATCTCACATCAACTTATATAACTCATAACAAACATGCTAAAAACATTTCTACTCTTTCTTCATTCCTTCACGAGTCAACCTCAACATATGAAAACTGATATGAATACTTTTATGTAATATAAATTAAAACATGTTTTTTTTTGTTTATATATTTATATCAAATTAAGACATAAAAAAAAAATTTGAACTTGAAATATGATACCAACGACCAACGAGCAATGAGATTTTCCGTGCATTGATGCACGTTGGAGTCAGGCAGTTCCAAGCCAGAGGCTTTCACCTGCTTGTCTGTTTGTTCTACTTTAATTGTTTAGGTCTGTCGAGTAGGTCGGTATGTTAGTTTTTGTCCTGTCCATGGTGAGTATGTTTCGTGGTCGTATGGTCTTTCAGTCTAAAGTCGTCAGTTATCGTTAATTTGTGCGATCTGATTAGTCGGAGGGGAATTGGTTTCAGGGAATTTGAGGTAAAAGTGTTCTTACTAGCAGGTTAGGATGTAAGGGAAGTTTTCTGTCTTCATTGATAGTCAGACGCCTAATGTAAGTTTCTATTGATTCCATCCTTAGAGAAATATGATAAGTTTTAAGCAGGCTTTTATACTTAACTGGATTATGGTGAAGTTTAAGTTTTTGAATAAAATTTACATGACATTTTATATGCAGTGCTCAATATCATAATCATATCATCCTTACAAAAATTTAATTTACCCTAAAATAATAAAAAAACATAACATACTTTTCAGAAATATTCGGAAATATTAAATTCTGAAATATTTCAAAATTTAAAGTTTTTTTTCTTTTCAGAGACAGACAATAAAAAAACATTGTTACAGATAAAATTCTTGATTAAATTTTAATTTCTTTGAAAAACAACACCAGAAACGTGGAACTAATTTAAGGGTTTTTTTTTGTACTTTACTATAAGTATAGTATAGTGATCATGAAAAAATTCGATTTCGAGATTTTGACGGAATTATATGTTTTGAGGTCCCCAAAGTCGTTTTATGATTTTTTTTTTATGATAGTTTTGTTTATCCAAAAGTTTGGTAGACGCTTCAGTCCACATTCTTTGATGTATCAAATTAATATTTTACACAAATATCATAGTGTAGATGAACCCTATTGTTTTGGGTGCAGATTTTACTTTTACCGTTACCTTTTACTTTACTATAAGTAAAGTATAGTGATCGTGAAAAATTTTGATCTCCAGATTTTGATTGAAAGTATTTTTATGAATTTATATTAGAAATAGGTAAATCTGTCATACTTCGTAAGATGATCTTGTAGTCGTTGGAGGGCTTTCGGACGTTGTCCATCTTCGATCGCAACTAACCTACTCGCGATCGAAGATCGATAACGTCCGAAAGCGCTCCAACAACTCCAAGATCATCTTACGAGATATGACGGTTTGCCATATTAATAATACAAATCATACTAACCTCAGTGGTATTAACAATGTGCATGTATTTAGTTTTATGAAGTTTTTTTTCAATGATATCTGTGTATGTGTAGATGGGTGAGTGTGTATCCAAAATTTGTGGATACTCTTCCAGTCCAGAATCTTTGATGGATCAAATTGATATTTTACACAAAAATGGGCCTCATAGTGTAGATGTGCTCTTTAGTTTGGGAGCAGTTATACATGATGGGAAAGTCACTTTTTTGCCAAAATGTTTTTTTAGATATCATTTTATTTCTCATAAACTACAAACTCTAGAGTCTTGAAATATTGATATTATCATAAAAACAACGAAAGCAATAATTTAAAAAAATTTTCTGATTTTTAAAACAACATGAATTTTTTTTCAATAAAATATGAAAATTTTGACTTATGATTAAATTTGAAAGCTTGTGAAGAGGATACACGCTATACCGTTTGACTCATCATAATGAAATTGTACCTAAAAGGACAGCATTACGTGCGGATTAAGTTGAGGTTATTTTTTTCTGAATTACATGAACAAAATGGGCGTTATGATTCATTTATGATTTAGTAAAATGCTTTTATGACGCTTCAATTTTGCCAAAAAATTGAACAAAACATTAGCAATTTATAAAAAAAAATTTCGCAAAAATTTCAATTTATCCTGTAGTAATTGGATGATCTACTATACTGTTGGGATTTCATTACATTTATTTTCATGGTTGACAATGACTTAGAAATTTTTTGGGTGAATCGACTAATAAATATAATTGATGTTTAGTTTTTACGAAAAAACTTTGTTACAGATCCACTGGTCATATAATGTTACAGATGACCATGTAAGAGATCCACTGGCTCTAGGAATAAAAACTATGTTCACCTATAAGAGAGGATTTCGTAACACGAAATCCTCTTATTACTACTGGGGTAATACCATTTTTTATTATATGCATCAGTTTTATCACAGATAAAATTCTTAATTAAATTTTAATTTCTTTCAGTTAAAATATTAAAATAGTTTTAACAACACCAATTAGTAACGTTGAACTAATTTAAGGTATAGTGATCCTGAAAAAATTCTATCTCGATATTTTGACCGAATTACATGTTTTGAGGTCCCCAAGGTCATTTTATGTTGTTTTTTGATGATGTTTTGTGTGTGTGTGTGTGTGTCCAACAGTGTGACAGTTGGGTGATATACAAAAAAGATGTGCACGAGTATGTTTGGATTTTTGACTCTGACGAAGACTGCTTGTTACGGGTGAAAGATCTTTGTCTTTTTTCCCCATTTCATATTGTTGTTTGAACATTGATTGTTATTTCACTTTATTTCATGTGAAATCTTGTTAACGAGTATATTGATAAATGAATGAATCACCATCTGTACTACCTCCAGGAATGAAAGACTAATATACCTCCCATGTAGACATTTATATTATGATCAAACAACAATATGAAAATGGGAAAACAAGACTAAGATCTTTCAACCGTAACAAGCGGTCTTCGTCAGGGTCAAAAATCCAACTCTTAATTTAACATTTATATTATATGTACATGGGGCAATACATATTAATACCCAAGAAGTGTGATATGTTGCACTCTGGTGTCCACAGTTATTACTTGTTTGCCTCTCTTGTGTAGTCCTTCTCCTGATGACGACGAATGTTAAAATATAGAAGCAAGCTCTTAATGAAAATATTCAGGTCTTTATCTTTGGCTTTTCTATTAACATTATGGTGGTTTCTTGTATAATATTTATATCTTAATAGTTGTGTGATATATATATATATATATATTTGGGGAGCAGGCCTTCATTTATACACGTTTTATTATTATTATTATATTATTATTATTTATTATTATTTATTATTATTTTTATTATTATTATTATTATTATATTATTATTATTATTATTATTATTGCTATCTTGATCCTCGAAAAGCAACCTAGTATTAACAGCCAAGGAGGAGGATTTTCAAGAATTCTAAAATTATATGAAGGCAGTCAGAAGGCGAACCAGTCTGGGAGAGGTATAGAAGTTAATCGATTACCTTCCCAGATACAAATGACGGATGGAAGGTAACCAAGAGCCTGGTGAAACCTCAACATACCTTTACCTTTGATAACCTCCCTAGTTGTGAATATGTGTTATGGACTCGTTATGTTTATTTTAGTTTATTTTAATTGTTATTCACTTTTCGATCATTAATAATTTTATATATTCTTTAACCTTGAAAATGGTCAACGATGACCGAAACATGTCGGTGTATAGTAATAAAAATTTTGGTGAACTTATGTTTTTTAGTTCCAGAACCATAGAAGTCAAGTATGAGAACACTTGAAAAACGGATAAGAAAAAGTGTAAAAGTTAAATTGGGCATTACTTTTAATATATATATATATATATATATATAATAATAATAAAAAGATTTCACATAAAAACGTGAAACAACAATCAATGATCAAACAACAATAAGAAATGGGAAAACAAGACCAAGATCTTCCAACCGCAACAAGCGGTGTTCGTCAGAGTCAATAACCCAACTGAGTTTTTGAGTTGGTTTTTTGAGTTTTTTCAGTTAGGTTTTTGACTCTGACGAAGACCGCTTGTTGCGGTTGAAAGATCTTGGTCTTGTTTTCTCATTTCTTATTGTGGTTTGATCATTGATATATATATATATATATATATATATATATATATAACAGAAATTCAATAATATATCGACCGTTTGATAGAATAAGGTGTGTTCTCCAATCAATGGGTTCGGTCAATTTTCCAGTAAAAAATCAACTTTGTGTTGCCCAATTGTTCCCTTTGAGTGAACAGTGTTGAGGTTATTTGTAATGTTATCTTATTACTCTAGTCGAAGGTTTTGTCCGGCTAACATTGTTGTTCCTTTAAATAATGTAAATTTCATTTTCTAGTTAAAAATTCTTACTTCTGTAAGTAATATTGTTTGATTATCTCTGAATATTTTCTGCTTGTAATATTCATAAGTTGTAACAATCCATTTTCATATTGTGTATAGTTTGATGTTGATATATGATTTTCTTATTATCCTTTGTTTGTAGGCCTATGAAAAAGGTTTTAAAAATAAAAACCGAAACGTTGGCAACGAGAGTTTGATTTTTTATCCTGGAAAATTGACCGAACCCCGATTAGAGAACACACCTATATATATATTATATATATTTATATACCATGATAAACGAAAAACGGTCCGGCAGGACAAATAACATTAAAATAAGCAGTGACACAATAAACAGAAACACAACAAAGACTCACTTTTCAATATTTCGACCGTAATGGCGGTCGTCCTCAGGAGAAGAAGTGAATTGACGGAGGGACGACAGTCAACTGAAGAACTCACTGGGTGAGGGCTAAAGCAGTGCTGCCGCAAAGGAGACAAATAAAAAAGGAACTAGGAAGTCGAGAGCAAAAATAAAGAAAAAAATGTTTTTGAAAGGTAGAAAAAGGTTAAGAAAAGAAAAAATAAAGAAAATATATAGAACAATTAAAAAAAAATAAATAAATAAATAAAAAATATTAAAAAATAAATAAATAAAAAAATTATAAAAAAAAAAATAAAAAAAATAATAAATAAAAAAAATAAAAAAAAATTTAAAAAAATTAAATCGTTAGTTTTTTATTTATTTATTTTTTAATATATTTTATTTATTTATTTATTTTTTTTTTAATTGTTCTATATATTTTCTTTTCTTAACCTTTTTCTACCTTTCAAAAACATTTTTTTTTTATTTTTTTTATTTTTGCTCTCGACTTCCTAGTTCCTTTTTTATTTGTCTCCTTTGCGGCAGCACTGCTTTATCCCTCACCCAGTGAGTTCTTCAGTTGACTGTCGTCCCTCCGTCAATTCACTTCTTCTTCTGAAGACGACCGCCATTACAGTCGAAATATTGAAAAGTGAGTTTCTGTTTATGTGTCACTGCTTATTTTAATTGTTTATATATATATTTATATATATATTTATTTATATATATATATATGTTTAGTAAAAGGCAGAAATAAATATTTCGTCATGCAGTAGTTATTCTATCTATTAAAAAAAAAGCTATCTAGTTTTTAATACGGTTTTTTTTTATTTATCTCTTTGAGCGCTGAGTCTGTGAGGTCTTCAGATAAACTAATCCAATCCTGTCTAAAGTACCTCATTAAGAGATGACAAATGTTAGCTGTTTAGCGCAGCTTCCAACTTAAATCACTTCCTTAATTCTGATCAAGAGACAACATAAAGAAGACATCCCATTGAAAATTCATTTGGCACTAATATTAGTTGGAGAGCTGAAAACGGATCCTCTTAATTAAGACTATTTATAGCTGGGAAGAGTAAATCATTTATTAATAAAAGGCTTTACAAAGGCCTGAAGACAGTTCATCGGTTCACCTCCTTTCCTAACTATTTCCTTTCCAAGCCAATATATATATATATATAATAAGAAAAAGAGTTAATAGAAAACTGTTTTCTCCATGTAACATTTCTCAATTTCTCTGCTTTGCTAATCAACATCATTCAGATAGCCTTTGGTATTGACAAAATAAATTTGTAATGGTATATTTAAAATTTGAAATATTGGATATATATATATACTTAAAATACATAGTGACACATAGACTGAAACATAACAAAGACTCACTTTTCAATATTTCGACCGTAATGGCAGTCGTCCTCAGGAGAAGAAGTTAATTGACGGAGGGACGACAGTCAGCTCATATATATATAAATATATATAAAGATTTCACATAAACACGTGGAATAACAATCAATGATCAAACCCATGTTTTTCCCATTTCTTATTTTGGTTTATATATTTGGTATCTTCGTCCTATCTTCTAGTCTACTCCTGATGGCGAACAACAGTTCGAAATATTGAATTCTGTAAGTGTTCTTTTTATTCTTTTACCTGCGTCGTGTTTTGTGTAATTTAAGGTTATATATATATATATACTTCTAAGAAGTAAGAAGTGATATTACTAATTTAAGTAACATTTATTCGGGAGTGTTGTGCTGAGTTTTAGTGAAATTTGATTTATTTAGTTCCTTTGAGTCAACAGTGGTGAGGTTACTTGTAATGTTATATTATTTGTCTAGTCGAAGGTTTTGTCCGGTTAAGATTGTTATTCCTTTAAATAATGTAAAATTCATTTTCTTAGTTTAAAAAAATTTCTTTCTTCTGTAAGTTATATTGTTTTATTTATCTCTAAATACTTCTGCTTATAATATACATAAGTTGTAACAATTCATTTCTTATTGTTTATATGATGGATGTTGATATGTGATTTCATATTATCCTTTGTTTGTAGGGCTATGAAAAAGATTTTAAAATAAAACCGAAACGTCAGCAATGATAGTTTGATTTTTGAACCTAGAAAATTTGACCAAATCTAGATTAGATAACACACCTATTCTATCAAACGGTCGATATATTATTGAATTTGTTGTATATATATATAAAATAGAATTTAAAAAGAACACATAGAAAGGAAATCACTGAACTCACTACTATATTTCGATGTCCTCGTCTTCATGAAAAGAAGTGAATCGCTCCAAAGGCTGATAACGACTCATATATATATATATACATAAAAAGATTTCACATAAACATGTGAAATAACAATCAATAATCGAACCACAATAAGAAATGGGAAAACAAGACCGCTTGTTGCGGTTGAGGGATCTTGGTCTTGTTTTCCCATTTCTTATTGTGGTTTGATCATATATATATATGAGGTACTAGTGTGGAAAGTGTTGACCGCACATGAAAGAAGATTGTTGAAGTTGAAACATCTGACATGAAACTGCTTTGCTTTGAATCATTTAACCAGTTAGACGAGATGAAAAGACAGCATTGTTAGTTGAGACAGTCTCTGAAGGCCCTTTCAAAGGCCTCATCGTCTTCCCCGAACAGGCGCTCTTTTTAACTTGTCTCGCCATTACATTAAATACTAATATACTTTACTTTTCAGGTAAGCCGGATACTGCAAGTCCAACATTCATCTTATTGTGAGTCCAAATCATTTATTTTATATTCTATTATTACATTTAAATAACAAAAAAAAAATTATTTATAACAGCTACAAATCACATATTCTAATAAACAAATCATTATATTCTATATCAGTAAGTGATTTAAACTTACAATAAGCACTAACTTACTATATTACGATAATATTTGGGTAACAACCAAACATTAAAAAAAAAAACATGTTTAAAACATGAAGTGATACTATAAAGCAACATGAATTAAAATTTTAATGTTTATCGCCTACCCTATTCTATATTTTGTATTCTAGATGTTCTAGAATCTCTAGAATCACAGTTAAATCTCAACCCAGGCCAAAAATGTAGGAACTTTTGGTGTGGTCTTTTGAAGTGACGTGAGAGGATGAAGAGAGTTGAGAGCGAACTGTTCACCACTCTTCTCAACCCCACATTAGATGTTTCTACATCTTTGGTCTTAATTGAGATTTGACTCTGATAAAGACCACTTATACTTTTTTCAAAGGTTGAAAGACCTTTGCTTTGACTCTGACGAAGACCGCTAGTTACGGTTGACCTTTGACCTTTGCCTTTTTTTTTTTCTAATTTCTTAGTGTGGTTTTGGACGTTGATATACTAATAAAGAAAAAAAATAGAGAAAAAAAATTTTTTTTTTTATATTTTTGCACATTATTTGCAACGAGCTGTTTGAAAGAATGCACTATTTTGGAAAGAAGATGGGAGATGACTTTGTGAAAAATGGCGAGAGGGGGTTTATGATCCAAGCAAGATTGAGAACCGCTGATTTAAAATATTTTCCTAACATCACCCGTAACGAAGTTTGAAGAAAGTATTTTTGTAATGAATGTAAAATATTGTGAATTCATGGGCTCCGTTGTGTAATGCGGCCTTTCAAAAAGCCATTTATTGCTAACTTCTAAATACTTGGCTCAGGCTTTTACATTTTAACGACTCAAGTTTACCTCACATATCATAGGTTATTTAAACAGTTTTAAAGGTGCTCTAGCATGTTACCCTCCGCAGTAGATATATAGTTAAGACTTGTATACTTGTATAGGTAACCTTTTAAGTTCAAGTATACTTTCATCTCGGACTTTAAACCTGTCATACTAACTGTGACACAGCTACGAATTTTTTTAATTCTTCCATTTAACTAACAAGCAATTAAAAGAAATCATTTGAGATTAACTACCTAAATGAAAAAAAAAAAACTTGGCTTAAACTTAGTTTTTCAATATTTATTAGGCAACTGCTTCTGGGTTCAAAACGCTTTGAAATAATAATCTCAGTATTTACATACTTGAATAAATGTTAACTGCATGAATAATAGAATATATATATATAAAAAGATTTCACATAAACAGGTGAAATAACAATCAGTGATCAAACCACAATAAGAAATGGGAAAACAAGACTAAGATCTTTCAACCGTAACAAGCGGTCCTCGTCAGAGTTGGGTTTTTAACTTGACGAGGACCGCTTGTTACGGTTGAAAGATCTTAGTCTTGTTTTTCCATTTCTTTTTGTGGTTTGATCATAGATATATAACAATCAATGATCAAACCACAGTATGAAATGGAGAAAAAAAAAGACTAAGATCTGTTGAATTTTTGACTCTGACGAAGACCGCTTGTTACGGTTGAAAGGTCTTAGTCCTTTTTTCCCATTTCATATTGTGGTTTGATCATTGATTGTTATTTGACTGTTTATGTGAAATCTTATATGTATATTCGTAAACGTTGGGAGCAGTCCTTCTTGAATGCATAAATATAAAAAGTAAATGTTCGATTTTACGTTATTTAGTTTGGTAGAAAATTTTAATTAATGGTATATGATGCTACGAAATTAATTAATTAATTAATAATTAATGATATGATTGCTACGCAACCTCGATTTAAAAAAGTGTTTAGAAAATTAGAAAATTTTTTTGCCAAACAAAATAACGTAAAATCGGACATTTACTTTTTAAATACATATATATATATATATATATATATATATATAATATATATATATAAATGATCTTTCAAATTATTAGCTTTGAGGTTTAGTATCGTACTATGTTGCTAATTAATTTGGTATGATACACCATACCGGATGACACTAAATTCATATACGGTATCTTACTACATCTGCTGTTTAAGATAGCATGCTATACCATAAGAGATAACACTAAATTAATATATACTATCTTAAGTTAGTGTACTACACCATAACGGATTCTAATAAAATAATGTATAGTATATTTTTGCTTCATAAGTTAGTATGTTACTCTATAGTCTGGTACTAAACTAATATATATAGTATCTTACCCTATCCAATACTTAAGTTAATATTCTACATCACAATGGATTCCAATAAAATAATATATATAGTATATTTCCGCTACTTAAATTAGTTTGTACACCATAACGGATGCGAATAAAATAATTTATAGTATCTTTTTGGTTCTTAAGTTACTATACTATAATATAACGGATGACACTAAAATAAAGTTGCTTTATGTCATTGAACATCAGTAGGAACATCAGTAGGAATTTTTTACATTCAGTATACTTATATACTATATAACATAGTTATACTGTATACTATATAGTATATAGATACTATATAACTTATA
Organism: Hermatobates lingyangjiaoensis; assembly: GCA_026182355.1. Lineage (NCBI taxonomy): Eukaryota > Metazoa > Arthropoda > Insecta > Hemiptera > Hermatobatidae > Hermatobates > Hermatobates lingyangjiaoensis. The sequence goes on from JAPFBL010000202.1 coordinate 157,935, forward strand.
AACTATATTACACGATAAGGGATGAAAATAAAATAAAGTTGATTCATGTCATTGAACATCAAGAGGAACTTTTGTATACTTATATACTATATAACATAGTTATACTGTATACTATATAGTATATAGATACTGTATAACTTATAAACTATATTACACGATAAGGGATGAAAATAAAATAAAGTTGATTCATGTCATTGAACATCAAGAGGAACTTTTGTATACTTATATACTACATAACATAGTTATACTGTATACTATATAGTATATAGATACTATATAACTTATAAACTATATTACACGATAACGGATGAAAATAAAATAAAGTTGATTCATGTCATTGAACATCAAGAGGAACTTTTGTATACTTATATACTATAAATTAGCTCCAAAGTTAATATAAATGTTTAAATTCCTTAAATCTTTGAGGATTGAAGGATGCTGGGTTTCATTTTCCAAACTCTTAGATAGAATAAGTTATCTAAAAGAGGATATTATTGGGTATATTTTTTATTTTTTTCAATGACTAAATGATATTTGTATCCAATATAAATACAGAGTAATTTTCGTTTCCACTTTAGTAAGGTAAGTCTTTGGAACCCTAGACTAGGGGACCTAATATGATTAGCATACAATAGACTAGCTTGTCAGTCTAGCTGCTGGACTGTTTAAGCAGACAAGTAGTGTAACTGTGTTCAGAAAGATGTGGAATTCTCCGTAGTGTTGAGTTAAACACCTGGTGGCCGGCCAGGTGTTTCAATCATTTTAGAAGTATTGTTCACCAACTATGTCCTCATTATCATCATCAAACATGTGGCATTGTTAAAGGTAATCATCTAAACTGTGTAGACAGTTTTTTTTTTGTTCTTCTTTTCGCAAGACTTTTGCTTTATAGTTGACGTCAATTTATATTTCTTGGAAATAATTCCTAGCAGGGAGTTCCGTCCCATATGAATCACTTCTGAATACTCCCCTAGTGCCAGCTAACAACTTGCTCCAAGTTCATTCACTTCTTGTTTTAGTTCTGTAGTTGTTTGTTATACTGCTTCCATGGTTCACGTGTCACCTACCTTGCTCACTTCTCAGGTGAGTATCGCTAATTTCTTAATTATTAATTATACTATTAATTAATATTAACAAGTAAAGAAACATATAATCGGTATTTTATTCGTGTAAACGTGTTTCTGCCTACCAAATTTATTATTTACATGTTACCACGAAAATATGGTGGAACAAACGATTTCTTTGCTCTCTGATGACATCAACTAAAAAACTTCAGAGTATTTATTTCTTTTGCTTTTCTTTTTCCTTGTGGTTTAGACATCATTGATTGGGTGTTTATTGAGGTTTTTCCCCATGTATATATATATATATATATATATATATAAAGATTTCACATAAACACGTGAAATAGTGAAATAACATCAATGATCAAACCACAATAAGAAAATGGGAAAACAAGACTAAGATCTTTCAACAGTAACAAGAGGTCTTCGTCAGAGTTGAGTTTTTGACTCTGACGAAGACCGCTTGTTACGGTTCAAAGATCTTAGACTTGTTTTCTCATTTTCTTATTGTCATATATATATATATATATATATATATATATATATATATTGATACAAGTATCGACCGTGGAATATAGAAACAAAACTAAAGTTCATCAGGACTCGGTCAGTTCTTCAGGTTCAAATTAAACTCTCATTGCCAACGTTTCGGTCTTTATTTAAAACCTTTTTCATAGGCAGATGTATAAATTTTGAAACAGAAAAACTAAGTATTACATTATAAATTATTTTACAAAGAAAAATCCACATACTATTTTGTAAATAGACAAAGTTTCCACAAAAAAAAATTTTTTTTTTTTAGTCAAACTACGCATTTCAAACATTTTGTATTCTTCATCAAGTAATACATATTACAAATGAAAAGTTACAAAAGTAAATTATAAAGTTATTTTATTGTATGTAAATCAGGTTTATTTTTGTCACTTTTAATTTGGAATTTGTATTGTAGAAGTTTACCTGATGATGAAAACGAGGTGTTGTGTAGTTTAGAATAAAAAAACTTCTTCTATGTAGAAACTTTGTATTATCTTTTTTTCCCCAGAATGAATCATCCATTAATTTTTTGTTTATATTAATGGTCCATGACAATTCTAATGGACAATTATTTTTAATCATGTTTCTCAAATCCTATCTTTTTGTTTTGTTTTATTTCACCATATATTTTTAAATTTGAAAGAAGTAGAACAACTGTTCTTTCAAATAACATTAGATGGTCTTAAAGGTAATTATTATAAATCGTTTCATTAACTGTAATTAAGTAATTAGTAACTTAATCATTTTAAGTTTTTTAGTTATCATTCTGCTAATTATATTGTTATTAAAGGCTATTATTAAATCATTGTTATTAAAAGCTAATTATAGCTTTTAATAACTATAATTAGCTATAAATAATTGAAGAATAATCAAATCTGATGACTAATAAATAATTTAGTTTTTGTTTTAAAATGATTTCGTTTAAAGAAGTTTGTTTTTTTTTATTGTTATGTTCATTGATGTGACTAACACTCTTTACAGGTCAACAAACATTGGCCAAAACTTTATAATTAATAAACACAGTCTAATAGATAAGAAATAAACATTATTTCTATTCATTAAATTTGTATTAAATTTGCTTAATTTAATACAAATTTAGCAAATTTGTATAAATGACCGAGTACCGATAATTTTAGTTTTGTATATATATGTATATACGGTTGAAAGATCTTAGTCTTGTTTTCCCATTTTCTTATTTTGGTTTGATCATTGATTGTTATTTCACGTGTTTATGTGAAATCTATATATATATATAAACACGTGAAATAAACACATAAACACGTGAAATAACAATCAATGATCAAACCAAACAATCAAACGTGAAATAACAATCAATGATCAAACCAAAATAAGAAAATGGGAAAACAAGAGTAAGATCTTTCAACCGTAACAAGCGGTCTTCGTCAGATTTACTGACTGTCTCTGATTATTTTTCTTTCATTTTGGAGTAAATCCCAAATTAATTTTGCGAGAGACATTTCAACTTTACCAGTTTGGTTAACATATCATGACAAGTTAAACGAATTAGCAACCAATATATATATTTACTTACACAAGCTTTCGACTGTATAGTAGTCATCCTCAGGTGTAATTATAAAGAAACAAATTTAAATTTATATAAGGAAATTTGAGTTTGCATGCAGTATTATAAAAAAAAATTCAATACCGTAACACAAAATATATATTGGGTTAAAATCAGTTACTTTTCCCATCATGTCGGTCGGCCTGAGTCTCAAAGGGCAGAGTCCATTTTTTTTTTTTTTATGATTAAGTAGAGTCAATGGAGAGAAGTAAAAATGTTTTGAGTGAAGAATTGCGTGAAGCACCAGAACGCTCTACTTGACTTGTCATTGCGCAATCCAATATAGGTGTTATAGCAACCATATTATTTTAGATCCATTAAGTGCTGAAAGCTTTTACAGCCAGCAAAATGACATATCTTATTGATTACGGCAAAGTGCTTTAGTCGAGTCTCAAGCATCGTCGATTTTATCATTTTTTAATCTTTATCTGATTCCGTCTTACTCGACCTTTTCTTGTACATTTTATGAGCAAAAAAAAAAATATTTCTTTAATAATACTCTGAAAAATAGGATCATAAAAAGATGTTTTATTATAATTTAACGGTATAATATATAATTTTCTTTTCAAAAATAACATTCATTAAAAATACGAAATAAAAATTATTTACCAACTGAATTATCAAATAGTAATCTATAGATACAAGATTTTACATAAACACGTGAAATAACAATCAATGATCAAACCAAAATATGGAATGGAAAAAAAAAGACGAATATCTTTCAACCGTAACAAGCGGTCTTCGTTAGAGTCAAAAATCCAACTGATCATGGGTTTGTTTATTATATGGGTTTGATCATTGATATATATATATATATATATATATATATATTTATCTGATTGGTTGATGCGGGACCAAATAAGGTTGACTCATTTTTTCCAGTTGAAGGCTTGAACTGGAAAAAATGAGTCAACCTTATTTGGTCCCGCATCAACCAATCAGATATCAGAACCAGACACCTCACGTAGATTTCAATATATATATATATATATATATATATATATATATATATATACTTTAAAACATAGAAAAGAACACAGAAAGACACTACAGAACTCACTTCGATATTTCGACGTCCGTCGTCATCGGGAAGAAGTACGAAATACTCGCGTTGAGAAGCAAACTGCTACTGGCCTCCAGAGTAACTCGTGGAACCACCGCAATGCTGCCCCCCAGCGGAGGAGAGGAAAAATAGAAATCCCTCCAATATTTATTTAGAAAACAAGATAAAAAATATATAAAATACGAAATAATAATAAAAAATAAATAATAATAATAATAAAATAATAATAATAAAATAATAAAAATAATAATAAAATAAAAAATAATTAACGGTACAGGTTGAGACCAGGAGGAGAACGACCCCCAAGGAGGCATATGAATGCCTCTTCAAAAGCTCTAAGGGTGACATGGGAATTAGACTCGGGGATTTGTTTGAGGATTTGTACCCTGAAACAATCATTGAAAGGGAGGTCATGGGAATTAGCATGGATAGCTATGGGTAGGTCTCTGCGCTGACCAACTGACGCCCTGTGATTGTTCATACGCAGGCTCAGCTTGGTTGAAGCCAAGCCAACGTAAAAAGCATCACATTGAGTACACTCCAAACGGTAAACGCAGTTACAGGAAGTGCAAGATGTATCAGAAGGAACAGGATAGGAGTTGTTACTGAGAGGGGAAGTAAAGTAAGGACTGGAGCTAATTAGGGGACAGGTTTGGCAGTTACGGCGTTCACATCGCTTCATCCCTCTGCTAGCACAGGGGCTGTTGGAAATATGGGTAAAAATGGATTTAAGGTTGGAAGGTCTACGGCAGGAGAAAGTAGGGGACTGACTGAAAATAGGAGAAGTACACGAAGAAGAAGAAAGTATAGGAAAGAACTCCCTAAAAACAGCGCCGAGCTTGTGGGAGCCTGGGAAAAAAGTAGAAATGAAGGGAGTAGTAATTCTGCGATATATATATATATAAGATTTACCCATTTTAAAATTGTAATCAAAGAAATATTTTAACTTGGATACTAATTTGGAACGTATTTAATATAATTTGTCCCTGTCTTTTATAAACTTGTATTACTAATAATAGTACAAATACAGGTAATGGTAAGTTGTTGGGATGAATATTTTCGAGGGAATTTATTCTTGTGTTTTATCCAACTGGACCAAATTTTATGAAGATAATGATTAATTAGATTATATCTTACTGGGTTTTTTTTTTATTTAACCTTTTTCATTGGATTTAAACACGATCATATGTTTGTAAAATTTTCTCTAATAAGTTCATTCATCAAGTCTTTGCCAGAAGGTTGTTGTTGATTCGAGAAAGATATTAATAATTACAACCCTGAGGCCTTTTGTACCGATAAAAGTGGTGTTTGTGCTGAAGAAACAACTGGCTTCATAATAGCATAATAAATAATCGATCAAGTCCGAAAGATTGCTTTTTACTATAGGTGTCTTAACTTGGGGTGACTACTCATGTTCAAATTCCACGACTCTATTAGCAAATTAGACATGTATAATAAAAAGGCCTAATTCACATGTCTTAGCTAACATTACGTAACAGATAATTGTTTAAAAAAAAAAACAATTTTTTTTTGTTTTGTTTTTCAAGCGATTTAAATCCCCCCCCCCCCCCCTCAACAAAAGATAAAATTTACGAAATTTTTTCAAATTAAAAAGAATCGAAAAAGGATGAATTATAATAGCATTTAATTCTTGACACGATTGAAAAAAAATTATTTCAATGAAAAGAAAAATGACTTAATTAACGAACTATTCGGTACGGTGCTTTTCAACGAGTATAGAACTGTATCAATTTAAAAGGGTTTTTTTTTTTTTTTTTTTTTAATAAGTTCAGTAGCGGTGAGAGGGAGAAGTTCATCAATTATTAGCCGGGTGACCTTTAGTCTGATATATTAGAGTGTGCAAATAATGTTGAGAAGGAGGGGGAGGAGGGGGAGGTGGTTAGAGGATTAGGGTGTGATGTATCTGCCTTCAAAACACAGGCGCCGCCTAACCAAAGCCATCCATCACTACAAGTCTTCTTCTCTAAAGACAATATACTACTTGACTATCCGCCCATACTGTAGTATGTCTATCGGCAAAGAGCTGTATTCTAAAAAGGCGAAAGCCAAAGAGCAATCTTAATGACAATCACCGCCACAAAGTCCATACATTCTTGTCAGCTGATACCCAATCGAAATTTACTTCAATTTTTAACATAACTACATTTCTCGAGATATTTATTGATGATTATTACACAGTAGATAACTCTAAGAGTAATAAAAGACTACTAACATCTATGATATGAAATCTTGACAACACTTTTTCACTGTATAACATATCTTTATTTAACAAAGATCTTTTATTTGGTAAGAAATAAATTGTTTACCTGTTTTTCGTATTAATACAGTATTTAATTATTTAATATGTATCCGCTGTGTGCTAAAGTATTGACTTTTTAAACATTTTTTCCACTGCATGATACTTGGCTATTCAATAATTCTTTATTCGCTGATAACATTCATTGATGACTTACTATATTCATTGATGGCTAATATCATTTACTGACTACTTCTGGCATTCAACAAAGATTTTAACATTCATTGATCTCTTATGACATTCGTTAATGACAAATGACATTCATTGATTATTCATTGTAGGGTAAAAATCTAATGAAATGGTCTCCACATATAAAAATTTAATGATATAAACAACGCGTTTCGAACACGTAGTGTTCTTCCTCAGGCATTAACTAAGGATGAGTGCCTCTGAATAAGACTCATTGATTATTTTGACTTTTATTAATGACTGATGATATTCATTGATTATTGATGGCATTCATTGATCTATGACATTCGCTGATGTCTTATGACAATCATTGATGATTTTGACTTTCATTGATAACTGATGATATTTATTGATGACTGACGACATTCATTGATGAATGACATTCGCTGATGTCTTATGACAATCATTGATGATTTTGACTTTCATTGATAACTGATGATATTTATTGATGACTGACGACATTCATTGATGAATGACATTCGCTGATGTCTTATGACAATCATTGATGATTTTGAATTTCATTGATGACTGATGATATTCATTGATGGCTGGTGGCATTCATTGATTTTGACTGAAAAATTAAAATACTGAACATAGTTACACTTTTATATCATTAGTTGTGCAATCCGTAATTGTTTGGTATTTACTCATTCTGAGGTAAAATGGATAAACAAATAAAAGTCTCCATACAAATGAAGTTTTATTCTACAGCACCAAACGCTTTTTGAACACTTTGTGTTCATCATCAGACACCAAGGATGTGATTCTAAAGGGTTGGTCCAGTGAAAACAACCTTTTGGTGGTTGTTTTACCTGAATCATGACTCTCCTTGAAGCACATCTCCTTGAATGTGCTTTTTTTTGAGGAAACTTAGTGTTTCTTTCATTCCTTCTAACTGTTAACAGGTATTCGAGTGGGTCAAATTTGATCATCACTGCAATCATGTTGTATTATTGGAAAGGTTATTAACTAGAAAACAGATAAAAACTAACACAGATAAAATATAAATGCTAAAAATATAAATTTTTATATAAAATATGAAAACATATGAAACTAAATTCTATTCCTAAAAAAAAAAATTTTAAAAACACAATGTTGTAAGTATGTATATTGTAAAAAAAAAAAAACAATAGTTACCCTCAGGTTTTACTAAATAGCCATCCATTTACGAACGTATGACCATATTTACAATACGGAGCATCGTGATAAAATATATTTCCTTATGGCAGGAAACGGGCACACACGCACGCACACACATACACACACACACACACACACACACACACACACACACACACACACACACACACACACAATATATATATATATATATATAAATGACAAAAATATGGATCATCGGATTTCGAAGCGTATTTTTTGTATTAACTCATAAATGCTTCAGTATAATTATTTATCTAATACTTACAAAAATAAATATTTATCTAAATTTTGGATGATAAATACTTGATATAGAAAAATCATTATTAAATAATTAACAGTAATTAATTAATGTTAATTTAGTATTAACAACCCTAAATTAATATTAATACGTCAATTAATTAATAATTAATACATTAATAAATTGATGGTATATTATTAATTAATGGTAATTAATCATTAATATGTAATTTCATTGATACTTTTTTTTCATTAATCAATAAAAAACCGAAGAAAAAATTATACAAACTTGTTAGTCAGTGAAGAAAGAGAATATATAAATGGATTGGAGAAAACATAGCGTGCTAGAACCAGAGATAAGTTATAGAGTGGTAACATATGATCGTGATAAGTCATGCAGAGTGATAAAAAGAGGTTTGTTGTCCATGAGAGGGCTGTTTGGTTAGGTGTATAGTAACCATTTATTATAAGTACGTTATTGATCCAGTTAGGTATTATATAAATACATTGTAAATTAATGTTATCAGGATGAAAAAATGTTAATCTTATTATAAAAAAAAAAAGTTGTTTTGGCATATCCTATTTTAATATATGAATTATATTAATAACTTACCGTTTTTATAAAAACCGTTTAAAAAGTTGAAAAAGTGAAGAAATTCCTAAGTAGCCGTAAAGCAAAGGAGAGAGGTATGAAGGGGACTAGAGAGAGGGTTGTGTGGTAGGAATCAGGTGCTGAAACCGGTCTAAACAAGCTTAGACGGCCTTTGGCCTGAGAGCGTTATGCCTCGCGTATGAGGAAGGGCGGCAATCATGTATGGAAATCGCTTGGCGTGTTGGAACAGTGCCTGGAACTGTGCCGGCACTGGGGCTGAGCAGTCATTTGGTGTTTATCAACCCAAAAGGCACTAAAGTCTCAGAGCTTTATATAGAGCCTGAGAGCGTTATGCCTCGAGTATGAGGAAGGGCGGCAATCATGTATGGAAATCGCTTGGCGTGTTGGAACAGTGCCTGGAACTGTGCCGGCACTGGGGCTGAGCAGTCATTTGGTGTTTATCAACCCCAAGGCACTAAAGTCTCAGAGCTTTATATAGAGCCTGAGAGCGTTATGCCTCGAGTATGAGGAAGGGCGGCAATCATGTATGGAAATGGCTTGGCGTGTTGGAACAGTGCCTGGAACTGTGCCGGCACTGGGGCTGAGCAGTCATTTGGTGTTTATCAACCCAAAAGGCACTAAAGTCTCAGAGCTTTATATAGAGCTTGAGAGCGTTATGCCTCGCGTATGAGGAAGGGCGGCAATCATGTATGGAAATGGCTTGGCGTGTTCGAACAGTGCCTGGAACTGTACCGGCACTGGGGCTGAGCAGTCATTTGGTGTTTATCAACCCAAAAGGCACTAAAGTCTCAGAGCTTTATATAGAGCTTGAGAGCGTTATGCCTCGCGTATGAGGAAGGGCGGCAATCATGTATGAAAATGGCATGGCGTGTTGGAACAGTGCCTGGAACTGTTCCGGCACTGGGGCTGAGCAGTTATTTGGTCTTTATCAACCCCAAGGCACTAAAGTCTCAGAGCTTTATATAGAGCTTGAGAGCGTTATGCCTCGAGTATGAGGAAGGGCGGCAATCATGTATGGAAATGGCTTGCGTGTTGGAACAGTGCCTGGAACTGTGCCGGCACTGGGGCCGAGCAGTCATTTGGTGTTTATCAACCCCAAGGCACTAAAGTCTTAGAGCTGATAACGATTGAAATAACATAGTGTTTACAATATGGCAACTTCCGATATTTAATTTTCTAAACCGATTTTCTTTTGATCAAAAAAATTTCCTGTTGTAGTATTTCCTGAAATTAAATTTTAATTTTCCAATAATGTTTAGAGAAAGGGAAATCATGTATGGAAACGGCTTGGCGTGTTAGTGCTTGAAACAGTGCCTGGAACTGCGCCGGCACTGGGCTGATTTCGTGTTCATCAACCCCAAGGCACCAAAGTCTTAGAGCTGATAACGAATGAAATAACATAGTGTTTACAATATGGGAAAATATATGTATCAACTTTTCCTTAAATAGTAGTATTTTCTTAAATTAAATTTTAATTTTCCAATCATTGTTTATTCATCGCATCACTTGACTTCTACATTATTCCCAAAATTTACGAAGTGGAACCGGTTTTACGAAACCACTTCCCAAAAAAGAACTACCTTGAAAGAAAGTTTTAAATGAACCCCGACTCGGAGTACTGCATAAAGTCAACCTTTCTCTGTAATGAAAGAATTCCTTATCATACAGTTGTCTCAGACAACTGATAAACTCAGACATCATATAAACTCAGACATCATGTAAACTCAGACATCATATAACGTCAGACATCATATAAACTCAGACATCATGTAAACTCAGACATCATATAACGTCAGACATCATATAAACTCAGACATCATATAACGTCAGACATCATATAAACTCAGATATCATATAAACTCAGATATCATATAAACGTCAGACATCATATATCGTCAGACTATTGTGGATCGGTCAGCAAATTATACGACCAACAAACCAAAACTAATTCCACCTTCCATTCTCTCAAAAGATCAACTTACAAGTTTCATTTTAATAATTTTAAGAATAATACAATATGTTTTAAATAATGCCGTATTTCATGCAACTTAAGGAATGTTGGACGAAACTATATATTAATTTTAAATACAGAATTGGTGAATTGGCCGCACTAGATTCAAAGTTCAACACTGAGTGAAATAAGAAATATCAACCTTCTAATTTAATTGAAATATAAATAACATATTTTTTTGTAGAATTCTCTTCATAATAAATACTTTATTGTGCTTAAATGTTTGTTTCATTTCAGTTTTTATTTAATATAAAAATTAAATAAATAGTTAACTTTCTGTTTTGTGATACAATAAAAACAATCATAAGTCTCTGAAACGGTAAATAATATAAGAGTTGAAAAGATCAGATGTTGAAATGTAGCCGAGAAACGAAACTCATTAAATGATAAATATATTTCATTTGTTCCATCTAAATTATAAATCTCGAATTTTTTGATTAGGTTTAAATCAATAAAATAATGAACTTCTACTATCAAAATTGTATTCCATTTGAAGTGGTACTCATTAATTCAGTTTATTTATTTATAAGTTTGTTAGTTTTTGGAACTAGTTCATTTGTACCAGTTAGTTTGAGTTTAATCAAAAACGTGGAATTAATTTGTGTTGTGGTAATCTAAACCTTTGTTTTTTTTTGTCGATTTAATTATTATTTTTTAGGCGAATAGTTTTTAAAAACATTATGATTGTATTATGAACAATACATTATTTTTTTTTGTTTTGGAAATTTTATAAATTAGTAAAATAATACACACACACACTCTCTCACACACACACACTCACGCAAACACACACGCACCACACACACGCACACACACTCTCTCTCTCACACACACAGTCTCTCACGCACACACACTCTCGCTCTCTCACACACACACGCACACACACACTCACTCACACGCTCACGCAGACACTCTCTCTCATACACACACACACCATACATACACACTAACGCACACATACACACTCTCTCTCTCTCACACACACACACACTCACTCTCTCACTCACACACACTCATGCACACACACTCACGCACACACACTCTCTCTCTCACATACCCTCTCTCTCACACATACACATTCACCCACACACACTCTCTCTCTCACACCCTCTCTCTCTTTCACACCCTCTCTCTCTTTCACATACACGCACTCACACATACACACACACACACACACACACACTCACAGACACACACACACACAGACACACACACACACTCACTCACTCAGGCACACACACGCACACACTCTTACCCACACACTCACGCACACACACACTCTCTCTCACAAACACACAGTCACACACATGCACACTCTCTCACACACACTCTCTCTCTCTCTCACACACACACACTCTCACATACACACAAGCATACTTACATATACATACAATTTTTCACAAAAAAACGTGAAATAACAATCTACGTTCAAACCACAATAAGAAATAAGAAAACAAAACTAAGATCTTTCAATCGCAACAAGCGATCTTCGTCAGAAACAGTTTACAATAGAGACTCTGAAAAAGACCACTTGTTTTGTTTGAAAGATCAGTCTTTTTTTTTTCATTTCTTATTGTGGTTTGGACGTTTATACATATATATACATATAGCAACAAACAAACAAACACACACACACAACACACACGCACTGACAGACTGAGTGCCTTTACGCTTGTAAACACTGGATTATCCCGTTGATAGTCAGTATAAAGTCCAATAGTAGTTGCAAATCTATCATTTGATTCATATACTGATACTACTACGGCTACTACTAAAGAAGACTACTAGTATCTCCGCCACTCCCTTTACTAGTACTACTACTCCTTCTTCTACTACTAAAATTACTATTACTAAAACATTACTCCTTCTGCAAGCCCTTGGTTAGGTTAGGTTGCAGTAGCAGTCTCACAAGAGAACAGACATAGTAATACAGTTAATTTCAGGAGCAACAACAATTGTACTATAAGGCAGTCTCGAAAAGAACTAATAAGCTAAGAAGAAATCTCAGAATAATGCAATAATAAAGATAGAAGAATCTATGGCAACTCGTCCACAGAATCTATGGCAACTCGTCCACAGAATCTATGGTAACTCGTCCACAGAATCTATGATAACTCGTCCACAGAATCTATGATAACTCGTCCACAGAATCTATGATAACTCGTCCACAGAATCTATGATAACTCGTCCACAGAATCTATGAACTCGTCACAGAATCTATGATAACTCGTCCACAGAATCTATGATAACTCGTCCACAGAATCTATGATAACTCGTCACAGAATCTATGATAATCGTCCACAGAATCTATGATAACTATCGTCACAGAATCTATGATAACTCGTCCACAGAATCTATGATAACTCGTCCACAGAATCTATGATAACTCGTCCACAGAATCTATGGTAACTCGTCCACAGAATCTATGATAACTCGTCCACAGAATCTATGATAACTCGTCCACAGAATCTATGGTAACTCGTCCACAGAATCTATGATAACTCGTCCACAGAATCTATGGTAACTCGTCCACAGAATCTATGGTAACTCGTCCACTCGATAATGAACAGTCTTAATATAAAACTTCTTTAAGCAATGTTATATATATGTGTATCAATTCTTTAAAGACTTTTGAAAAAATTATTAACTAAAAATAATGTATTTGGGTAAATAATTAATACAATATTGAATTAATTAGCATTAATTGATTAATTAAAGTCACTTATAAGTAACAGAAGGTCATTTTAAAGCACGGTTCTGTCTTTGCGTAATCGAGTCATCCGTCTGCAAAGAATGAATCAGTCATTGAGGAGTTTATGATTTGTTTATGGGAGTTTGGCCCTACTCTTCAAGGAGTTGCTAAACCTTGTCGGATTGAATGTTGTCCATCAAGGTAGTAGTGTTGTACGATTAGTAGCCTTTGGGGAGTAGTAAGTCTGAAAAACAGGCCTCTAATGTGACCTTTTTTTTTTTTTTTGGGAAACCTTTATTCCTGACAGAAAATACAAGAAATGTTTGTTACGGAATTCGTATCTAATAGTCCGAGGTCAATGCTTGGCTACTGGCCGATTATGCTTTACATGTACACAAGGTAGTAGTGTAACTAAACTGTCCTATTAGCGTTGAAACACGACTGTTTTCTGATTGGATTTAGTTCCCTGCAGTAACTCACCCAATCGGTCACGAAGAAATCCATGTTTAAAAGACTGCTTTTCACATGTGGAGATCTTTTGGCAGGACCCATGAAAACCTCAAAAGTATCCTCTTTTCATGCATATTTTTAATACCACTGAGGTTAGTATTATTAATATTAGAAATAAAATAAACAATCGTATCTCGTATATTGCTGCTAGAGTCATCTGACCGATTTCGGGCGTCACACAGTTTCGAAAAGAAATGGGTTCTTTTGAGTTCCTTTCGAAGATGGGTAACGCCCGAAACCGGTTGAATAGCTCTATTTCTAATATTATTCTCTTTTCAAAGAAATATATATTTCAGTTAGCCGGATATAAGGCTATATTTGGTTCATATTGGCTTCAGCAGTCTGAACTTTGTAATGGTATTTGGTATTCCAGTGACCCAGCCCTCGGGACTTTGTAATTGTATTTGCTATTCCAGTGAACCTGTCATCTTGATTTTGTAATGGTATTTGGTATTCCAGTGATCAGCTCTAGGGACTTTGTAATGGTATTTGCTATTCCAGTGAACCTGCCGTCTAGATTTTGTAATGCTATTTGGTATTCCAGTGAACCTGCCCCCTTGACTTTCTAATGGTATTCGGTATTCCAGTGAACCTGTCATCTTGACTTCGTCATGGTATTTAGTATTCCATTGACCCAACTATCAGGACTTTGTAATGGTATTTGGTATTCCAGTGAACCTGTCATCTTGATTTTGTAATGGTATTTGGTATTCCAGTCAACCTGTCATCTTGGTTTTGTAATGGTATTTAGTATTCCAGTGTCTCAGCCCTTGGGACTTTGTAATGGTATTTGGTATTCCAGTGAACCTGCCCGATGGAGTAATGGAATTTGGCATTCCAGTGAACCTGTCATCTGGACTTTGTAATGGTATTTCGTTTTCCATTGTACAGCCCTTGGGACTTTGTAATGGTATTTTGTATTCCAGTGAACCTGTCATCTTGATTTTGTAATGGTATTCAGTATTCCAGTGTCTCAGCCCTTGGGACTTTGTAATGGTATTTGGTATTCCATTGACCCAGCCCTTGGGACTTTGTAATGGTATTTGGTATTCCATTGACCTAGCCCTTGGTACTTTGTAATGGTATTTGGTATTCCAGTGAACCTACCCGCTGGAGTAATGGAATTTGATATTCCTTGGGACTTTACCGTCTTCCTTTGGTGACAACTGATTTTTAAAAGACAGTATTAAGCGTTGTGGTTTTGTTAAAACCTAAGCGGTTGATTAAGACGGATCTTAAGAGTGGTTTGTTTTTGCTCTTTTTTTTTCTTTCTTTTTTGAGGCGATAATCGGTAGGTGTGAGCGTTGGCGATTACTGGCGGCTCTGGTGGGGGGGCTTCTAGGAGAAGGAGGAGGAGGAGGAGGCCGTGGGCTTTGTGGTAGGAAGGCGTGACGTCACTGCCCCTCCCCTCCCGAGCTCAGTACGCCAGTGACCGCGGCTGGGAGTTGTTCCGTGCTCCGTGCTTCGTCCGGCATGCTTTCGAATCCCCATCATCATCGCCTCGACGACGCGTCATCCGGCTCCAGTCATCTCAATCACTTCACCACTATCCTTTTGCCATTATAAAGCCACCAGTAAGTTCCATATCTTTATTTAAAGTCCCTTTTCCTAGGGATGAATTTGTTTTAACTTAACAGTATTTTACGACTGTTAGAACAATCCTTTTCTACTTCCGAACAACTCTCTCACTCTCATTCATATTACTATTTAGTAACTCACTTTTAATTATTGATGGCTATTACCTGAAACAAAGTGTAAAACCCAATTTTCTTTACCCTTTTATTACTTGATTTGCAATTAAAATCATTGTGTGAGCAGGAATCATTTAACATATAAGCAAGTCACCTCTGACCTGCGGACGCAATATTGACGAGTAATTCAAACCCTCTGCTGAACTTTCATACTGTTGTTTATATAGAAATACGCTCTTCTGACCTTAAGTCTGAACCATATCAACTAGCAACCACTGGCAGTCTCAAATCAGTGTCACCTTTTCTTTAAAATCCTCCTTAAACCAAAATACATTTCTGTTTTTAAATGAAACCTAATGAAACAGAATTGGGTTATAGCTATTTACTTACCTGTTGGTAAATTATCTGTTATTTACCTGAATGGATAAGATAATTATTTAAGAACATATTGGTTGGTTTCTACTATCATAAAATACTTAGTGTATGTGTATATATATATATACAGTCGTTATCAGCCTTTGGAGCGATTCACTTCTTTTCCTGAAGACGAGGACATCGAAATATAGTAGTGAGTACAGTGGTTTCCTTTCTATGTGTTCTTTTTTAAATTCTAGTTTATATATATATATAAACTCAAAAATTGTTATTGACCTCTTCTATTCTATTCACTGTTTCGTTATTGAGGGCTAGGTCAAATAAAAGAAAATAAACTCCTTTCTAGGCCGACGTTTCTATGTGAGTTGTAGATTGTTTTGATAAATGTATTATAGTCTTACTCTAATTTTAGCCCTGAAGATGATGTACAAATACATCGAAACGTCGGCCTAGAAAGGAGTTTATTTTCTTTTATTTGACCTAGCCCTCAATAACGAAACAGTGAATATATATATATATATATATAATACGAGTTCGAGATTAACAAAGAGCAACACACAAAGTAGGGAAACACACTTACAGAAATGTGTGTTTGTACACTCTGTAAGTGTGTTTCCCTACTTTGTGTGTTGCTTTTTGTTAATCTCGAACTCGTATTGTGTCCAGTTTGGATCGTATTTCGTTTTATCAGTGAAATATATATATATGATCAAACCACAATAAGAAATGGGAAAACAAGACTAAGATCTTTCAACCGTAACAAGCGGTCTTCGTCAGAGTCAAAAACCCAGAGTCAGTTGGGTTTTTGACTCTGACGAAGACCGCTTGTTACGGTTGAAAGATCTTAGTCTTGTTTTCCCATTTCTTATTGTGGTTTGATCATTGATTGTTGTTTAACGTGTTTATGTGAAATCTTTATATATATATATATAGTACCACTTCCTGAATAGGCTCAGTAGGAGAGTTGACCTATTGAAAGTATGTTGCACTGTTTTGTTTTCATTCATGCCTTTAATTTATATTTATGTATATAGTCACTGTTAAATAGGTAGCAACACATAAAAGAACAAGGCACTTACTGGAAGCGTAATACGACCAACTGCAATTCGAAATATTGGTTCCAGTAAATGTATTGTTTCTTTACGTGTCCTACCTATTTAACAGTAATTTGCCCAGTTTGGACCGTTGCTATACTATATGTGATATATATATATATATATATATATATACAAAACTAAAGTTTATCGGGACTCGGTCAGTTCTTCAGGTTCAAATTAAACTCTCATTGCCAACGTTTCGGTCTTTATTTAAAACCTTTTTCATAGCCAGATGTATAAATTTTTAAAACAAAAAAACTAAGTATTACATTAGAAATTATTTTACAAAGAAAACTAGTATGTGGATTTTAACAACAGCTGTAGTCTGAATGAACACGTGACACTGTGTTCGACACTGAATGAAGTGTCACGTGTTCATTCAGACTACAGTTGTTATTAAAATCCACATACTATCTATGTAAAATAATTTATAATGTAATACTTAGTTTTTCTGTTTCAGAAAAAAAGAAAAACTTCTGCCTATGAAAAAGGTTTTAAATAAAGACCGAAACGTTGGTAATGAGAGTTTAATTTGAACCTGAAGAACTGACCGAGAACCGATAAACTTTAGTTTTGTTTCTATTCCACGGTCGATACAATTATCAATATTTATATATATATATATATATATATATGAGTTGAGTAGCAGTTTGCTTCTCAACGCGAGTACTTCGCACTTCTTCCCGATGACGACGGATGTCGAAATATCGAAGTGAGTTCTGTAGTGTCTTTCGTGTTCTTTTCTATGTGTTAAATTATATATATATATATATATATATATATATATATCCACTTAAAATTCGAAAAAACGATCCAAACTGGACGCAAATCAGTTCACAAACGAAGAAAAGCAATATATATATGCTTTTAAAAACTGGATGTCTGTTTCCACTTGGTTCAATTTCATCTTATATTTTTCCAAACCAAGTAGAAACAGACTTTCAGTTTTAAAAGCATGCATTGAAGAAGGACTGCTCCCAACTTTTACATATATATATATGATCAAATCACAATATGAAATGAAAAAAAAAAAAAAGACTAAGTAACATGCGGTCTTCGTCAGAGTCAAAAATTCAACTAACAAAGACCACTTGTTGAAGTTGAAAGATCTTAATCTTTTTTTCCCATTTCATATTGGGGTTCATAACATTGATTGTTATTCAATTGTTTATGTGAAATCTTGTATATATACATTATGAAACAAAATTAAAGATTATCAGGACTCGGTCAGTTGTTCAGGTTCAAATTAAACTCTCATTGCCAACATTTTGGGTGTAACCTGTTGTAACCGAAATGTTGGCAGTGAGAGTCCTGATAAACTTTAATTTTGTTTCTGTTTTACGGTCGATACTTTTATCAATATTTATATATATATATATTATCAATTGGAAAACGATCCACAAAGGAAAACAAACGTTTCACAGTAAACTATAAATAGAGAGTGAAGGTACGACCACTCCTACAGTCTTTAAGTTTCGGTTGAACCGTCATCAGGAGGGCAGAGATAGGGACACCAAGCGTACTGGCGAAGCGACTGATGGAGACTATCTGTTGGTCTCCAATAAGTTAATATTTTCGAGTATGTGGCGTTTTTTTAAGATTACAAATATTTAACTCATTTTAGGTTATTTTTCTTTTAAAATATTGATTTTAACATTTTGAAAGTGTTTTAATCTTATGAGAACATAATAAAAATTGTATACGTGCATTATATACATATACTGAAAATACGTAAACTGTTACAAACAAATTAAAAACATGCAAGTGTTTCTTGACTTTCTTGTTCTTCAGTACTCGTAAAATATTTAATGAATTTCTTCC
This sequence comes from Hermatobates lingyangjiaoensis, assembly GCA_026182355.1. Taxonomy (NCBI): domain Eukaryota; kingdom Metazoa; phylum Arthropoda; class Insecta; order Hemiptera; family Hermatobatidae; genus Hermatobates; species Hermatobates lingyangjiaoensis. The sequence continues at coordinate 176,892 of JAPFBL010000202.1, forward strand.
TTTTGTGTACTCTCTAGAACTTTATTACATTTTTCATTGAACTTTCAATGAAAAAAAATAGTTGTTTTATATTAAAAGGTTTCTTCAGACAGCATTTTTCTTTGAAATGGCTTGGTTATCGAAGTGAAGAACACCCGTTACTGAAACTTTCCTTCACGTGAATATCTTAAACAAATTTTGGTTTTCCTGTATTTGTTAGTTTAATTTCTGCTTAGTAGAAATGCTTTCTTGATTAGTGTTAGTAGACCATGTTTTTAAAAAAGCTGACAGGTTGTGTTCGAAATTTTAATTTCTAAAAGGAAAATCATTTTAATCTTTAATGTAATATATATTAGAAATAGGTAAAACTGTCATACCTCGTAAGATGATCATGGAGTTGGAGCGCTTTCGGACCATGTCCATCTTGGATTGCAACCTGTTATTATAATGGTTTAATAATATAATATAATAGTTTATAGTTAATCTTTTTCAAAACTTCTGCAAGGTCTCTAACTTTAGTTTTTTTTTCGTGATATTTCGTTATGTGTAATGTTATGTGTGTTTAGGTGTCAGGTTAGTAGCCCAGTGGCAACGTGCTCGCCTCAAGACTGGTAGATCTGGGGTTCAATACCTATTCTGGTCCTCAATCATGCGAGAGGTTAAAAAAAACCTGATTTAAAAAAAATGTATTCTTTAAAGATCGCTACTGTAAATGCACAAGTATTTAGAGTACTCTAATACATAAAAAGTTAGCCAAAATGAATTAATTAAAGTTTCAAAATTATAAAAGAAAGTGTTTGTGTGCGTGATTTTGAATTTGCATCGAGTACCGCTGCCAAACGTAACTACTCGTATGAAATTTATATTGGTCAAACTGGTAAGTCATTAAAGACACGTGTAAAACAACACCAATTCAACGTAAGTAGACAGGAAAAAAGTAGTGCTTTATTTTTGCATATAAAAAATTAAAAACATCATATTGATTGGACAGGAGCTAAATTTATTACCTATGAAAAATCAATGTTGTTAAGAAATATTATTGAATCGTATCTAATTAAATTTAATAGATCTAATATTATAAACATTAGTAACGGTCTCTTCAAACTTGATACTTTCGTCACGAGGGCAATAGCCTCCCTCTTCTAAGAGGGTTGACAGCTAGCGGATAGTTTTTTACTCTTTCTTACTGTACTCCTTTGTTTCCCCAAACATCCCTTTCTGGACATTGGTCCTTTCCTGCGCTTTCACCCTTTTAAAATACCATTCTTCCCTCCCACTCTTCTCAACCCTTCACCAGATGTTTTCTGCATCTAGTGCAGAATTAAGATTCGATTATTTTAAATGAAACGTGGATTATTATAAATTACGCTTCGATATTTTAAATTAAACGGGGATTATTATAAATTAACCTTGGATTATTTTAAATTAAACTTGGATTATTATAAATTACGTATTTTTAATAACGGTTAATACTTGTTTTAATAACTGATATTTAATATAATTTAAATAACGTGGATTATTATAAATTAACCTTGGATTATTTTAAATTAAACTTGGATTATTATAAATTACGCTTCGATATTTTAAATTAAACGTGGATTATTATAAATTAACCTTGGATTATTTTAAATTAAACTTGGATTATTATAAATTACGCTTCGATATTTTAAATTAAACGTGGATTATTATAAATTAACCTTGGATTATTTTAAATTAAACTTGGATTATTATAAATTAATCTTGGATTATTATAAATTACGCTTCGATATTTTAAATTAAACGTGGATTATTATAAATTAACCTTGGATTATTTTAAATTAAACTTGGATTATTATAAATTACGCTTCGATATTTTAAATTAAACGTGGATTATTATAAATTAACCTTGGATTATTTTAAATTAAACTTGGATTATTATAAATTAATCTTGGATTATTATAAATTACTCTTCGATATTTTAAATTAAACGTGGATTATTATAAATGAACCTTGGATTATTTTAAATTAAACTTGGATTATTATAAATTAAGTTTCGATATTTTAAATTAAACGTGGATTATTATAAATTAATCTTCGATTATTTTAAATTAAACTTGGATTATTATAAATTACGCTTCGATATTTTAAATTAAACTTGGATTATTATAAATTACGCTTCGATATTTTAAATTAAACTTGGATTATTATAAATTACGCTTCGATATTTTAAATTAAACCTGGATTATTAGAAATTAATCATGGATTTTTTTAAATGAAGCCGAAAACGTTGTAGAATAATGAAGACTAGAACAAATAAAAGACGAAAAGGCGGCTGGGTACGTGAAGGTGGAAGTAGCTAAAAGCTGTTTATTCCCGCCACTTCCTGACATCTGCTATACATAACTTGCAATTAAGAGCAAATTAAATATGCAACTAGTTCATGGAAGTCTTGAAAGCACAATATTCACACAACTGCCAGCTTATCTTGATTTTATAAGTTATCTTATAAAACAGCATCTGAGGATTCATTTATAAAAAAAAAAAAAAAAATCTAGATTGAGAGAATGAAACCAGCAGTTTAATATCTATCTCAATGTGTATGCAAGATACAAGCTATAAGCTAGTGCATTTATGATTATTTTTTTTTTTACTATAACTAAAGTATAGTGATCGTGAAAAAATTTGATCTCAATATTTTGACGGAATTACATGTTTTGAGGTCCCCAAAGTCATTTTATTTTATTTTAGTATTAGTAAAATATAGTGATCGTGAAAAAATTTGATCTCAAGATTTTAGACGGAATTACATGTTTTGAGGTCCCCAAAATCGTTTTATCGATGATGTCTGTGTGTGTGGTGTGTGTGTGTGTGTGTGTGTGTGTGTGTGTGTGTGTGTGTGTGTATCCAAAGTTTGTATAGACACTACAGTCCACAATCTTTTATGGATAAAATTAATATTGTTCACGAAAATTGGCCTCATACTGTATAATTCGAGAGCAATTATGCATGATGAGAAAGTCACTTTTTTTTTTGCCAAAATGTGTTTTTAGACAACTTTTTTTCCTCCCAAACCATTAATATTAGAGTTTTGAAATTTTTGTATTATTTTTGAGGCTACAAAATCAATTACTGAAAAAAATCCTCAGGTTTTTAAAAGATACGTAATTTTTTTTAAATAAAATATATAAATTTTAACATATCAATTCATTTTGTAAGCTTTTGAGGGCGATAAAAGCCATACCATTTGTCAGATCAAAATAAAATTATACCTAAAAATAGAGCATTATGTGGGGAATGAGTTGAGGTAGTTTTTTAAAAAGTACATTAACCAAAGGGGTGTTATAGTGCATTTTTCTCGTTTTCAGAAAATGTTTTTTTTGACACTAAAAGGCTCATTAGAAAACAATCAAATTTTGCCAAAAAATTAGCAATTTCTTTTTATTATGAACATTTTATTTTCAACTAATATATATTTTTATAAAATTTATCTAGTTTCTAATACTATATTATACACCAATCAATGATCAAACCACAATAAGAAATGGGAAAACAAGACTAAGATCCCTCAACCGTAACAAGCGGTCTTCGTCAGAGTCAACCCAACTGTTTTTGAACCCAAAAACTCAGTTGGGTTTTTGACTCTGACGAAGACCGCTTGTTACTGTTTGAGGGATCTTAGTCTTGTTTTACCATTTTCTTATTATGGTTTGATCATTGATTGTTATTTCACGTGTTTATGTGAAATCTTTTTATACATCAATGTTTAAACCAGAGTTAAAAAATCAGTAAAATAACTAAGATCTTTCAACCAAAACAAGTTGTCGTCGTCAAAGTCAAATTGATACTGGAACAAGAGATTTAAAAGCATGGAGCGTAGTTTTGAGAAGGGTGGTAGTAGACAAGAGAGATTGGTTTGGTTTATTCAAGCCAGACTCAGGGCTGACGGAAGGCAAGTAGCTTTATCTACAAGGGTTGACAGCTAGGCGATAGTTTGTTACTTATTTCTTCCTCAACTCCTTTGTTTACACACTGACTTGCTTTCCTAACCCTTTTGTTGTCTTTCCTGCAATTCACGCTCTTTAAAATATCTCTCTGACCTCCCACACTCTTCTCAACCCCGCACTCGATATTTCTACATCACTGGTTTCAGCATCATTTCGAACTCTAACGAAGACTATTTGTTTTGTTTGAAAGGTCTAAATCATTTTTCTGATTTCGTATCGTAGTTTAGTCGTGCTATTTATTTCAATTATTTATTATAAAATCTTCTTTTTCACTATATAGTTTCAATATATATATATATATATATATATATATATATATATATATATATACTTTATATATTACTTTATAATATACTTTATATATACCGTATTCGCCATTACGGTCGAAATATTGAAAAGTGAGTCTTTGTTGTGTTTCTGTTTATGTGTCACTGCTTATTTTAATTGTTATTTGTCCTGCCGGACCGTTTTTCGTTTATCATGGTATATATATATATATATATATAGTTAACACATGAAAGAGAAAAAACAAATAAAGATACACACAAAAGACTCACAACGATATTTCAACAGTCGTCGTCATCGGGTAGAAGTAGTCACTTTGAGTAGCTGAAGCTAACTGAGAGGTAGGCCGAATGCAAACGAACACGCACGCACTCTGTCGGCCGTCCTAGGTAAGCTACTAACTACAGAGAGAAAAATAACTAAAAAGAACAAATAAAAGCAAATAAAAATAACAGAAGGAGAAGAATAGTAAATGAAGCAGTAAACAATTTAAAAAAAAAATAAAATAAAGAATAAAAATAAATAAATAAAAAATAAAATAAAATAAAATAATAAAAATAAAAAAAAAATATAAAAAAAATAATAAAAAATAATTAAATTAACGGTACAAGTTAAGGCCAGGAGGAGAGCGAGCTTTGAGAAGACAGATAATTGCCTCCTCTGAAGCTCTTAAAGTAAGAGCTTCATATATTCTTAAATAAATATACTCTTAAATAATATACTCTTAAAGTATATATATATATATATATATATATATATATATATATATATATATATATTTGGACCTGCTAACTTTTATTTATATTCATTAGGTTATTTCAAAATTGTTTAAATTCTTTCATTGTTTTTTAAAAAAATTTCAAATTTTCAAAAATTTTTAAAGACCCTACCTGAAGATGACTAGAGAAAGTCGAAAGCTAGTATACAATGGTCTTGTAAGTTATGTTAGTTTTCAATTGTATTTGAATTGTTGACATCTATTAAAGTGTTTCAAAAAAGTGTCTCAATGTCCTTTGGACAACTCATTTGGGTATTATCACCTTATATTCGTAAGACTATCAGAAGACTGGAACAGCTTAGTTTAAAAGTCGTTAATACCGAAGCTGCGGTACATTTCAACAAAGTATGCCTCCAAGAAGATTTGCTGCCAACCTATACTAATATATATATATATATATATATATATATATTGAGATATATATATCAATGATCAAACCACAATAAAATTAAGAAATCTTTCAACTGTAACCAGCGGTCTTCGGCGGAGTAAAAAACCCAACAGTTGGGTTTTTCAGTTCAGTTGGGTTTTTGACTCTGACTCTGACCGCTTGTTACGATTGAAAGATCTTAGTTTTGTTTTCCCATTTGTTATTGTGGTTTGATCATTGATTGTTATTTCACGTGTTTATGTGTAATCTTTTTATATATATATATATATATATATATATATATATATATATATACACTTTAACACATAGAAAAGAACACAGAAAGACACTACAGAACTCACTTCGATATTTCGACATCCGTCGTCATCGGGAAGAAGTGCGAAGTACTCGCGTTGAGAAGCAAACTGCTACTCAATTGAGAGTAGCAGTTTGCTTCTCAACGCGAGTACTTCGCACTTCTTCCCGATGACGACGGATGTCGAAATATCGAAGTGAGTTCTGTAGTGTCTTTCTGTGTTCTTTTCTATGTGTTAAAGTGGTTATTGTCCACACGGACCTTTCATTTTATATGTATATATATATACACTTTTTTTCGTTGGAAATACGATCCAAAACGGACAAATATAGTTCAATATAAACAAAGAAACATAGAGAAATCAGAAGAACACACTTACAGTCTCTAATTTTCGGTTTGAACCGTCTTCAGGAGAGATAAGAGAGGGAAACCAAGCGCACTGGATCAGAGACGGTTGGAGACGGTCTCCAACCGTCTCTGATCCAGTGCGCTTGGTTTCCCTCTCTTATCTCTCCTGAAGACGGTTCAAACCGAAAATTAGAGACTGTAAGTGTGTTCTTCTGATTTCTCTGTTTCTTTGTTTATATTGAACTATATATATATATATATATATATATATATATATATTTGAACAAAGCATTGCTTTAATCTTCTCTTCTGATCGAATACTTGTGTTGCTTTATTCTTGTAAGAAGACCTTTGCTCGTCTGTCCATTGTAAGACATTTCGCAGTCACTACATGTTCTCCTGTGTATATACAATACAATAGTTTTTTTTTACTTTGTTATTGACAAACCTGGTTAATAAATTACTATCATTACAGAACACAACAGAAACTTCCAACTTTTTCATAAAAGGGTACATGTCTTTCAAACAGGAACTGTATGCAATGACTAACAAATTCCTTTTTAGAACTTTTCTTCATTTTTCGATATCATAGATTATTTCACCTTTTTTTTATGATACTGTTGATTAATATTTTTAGATAAATTAAATAACATTAAATTTTTGTAAAAATTTTCGATTTCTACATCTAAAAACACTTCACTGCAAATTTTGAAAGCTCTCAAGAACTACTTAACACTGCTATTTTTTTTTTTTTTTTTTTTTAATTTTAAATGGATGGGTGGAGAAAATATATATATATTTTTTCCTACTAATAAATATGTTTTTGTAGTAATCCGCTGAGGCGGAAGCATATAGGCTGAAAGAAGAGACAGGCAAGGGTCTTAAATCGCTGTCCATTTAGGGGAATTTACAGTCAGTCGCACAGTCTTAAGAGGATTAAAATCAGCATGAACGCCAATCATTTAGAATTCACTTGTCGATTAAAGAAAGTTAGTTTTATCTGTGTGCATCATCACTGTATTTCATGTCCACACCAACTTGCCTTCCATATATACCATATATATATATATATATATATATATATATAAATCAATGATCAAATCACAATATGAACCCTGACGACGGTTTTTGACTCTGACAAAGACCGCTTGTTACGGTTGAAAGATCATAGTCTTGTTTTCCCATTTCATATTGTGGTTTGATCATTGATTGTTATTTCACGTGTTTATGTGAAATCTTTATATATATATATATTGTAAACAGGAAAACGATCCTAAAGGACAACAAACGTTTCACGATGAATCACAAACACAGAACTATGGAACAAACACACTTACTGTCTCTAATTTTCGGTTGAACCGTCATCAGGAGAGTTGAGAAAGGGACACCAAGCGCACTTGTGAAGCGACGGTTGGAGATCCAACGGTTGGTTCTAATAACTGAAAATTAGAGACAGTAAGTGTGTTAGAGATAGTGAGTTTTCAAGAGATAGAGACCTGAAAATATAATATATATTATTTATTACCTGAATAATGTTAAATAAAAGAAAATTATCACTATATTTGCAAAATTGGAGCCAGGGTAGCAAATGTCTTGCGTGCTCGCTGATGACAGTAGTGCAAATGTATTATATATAAATTTAACAAAAAAAAAATTAATTTATAATTTACGAAATATAAAACTGGTAATAAAATAAAGGCATGGAACCTTTATTTTATGACAGTAATGTAAATGTATTTCAAATAAATGTAACAAATATACAATAAACTACTACATTAGAGGTTAAAAATGAATAGTTTTAGAAACAAACTTGAACACAACTATCAGATAAAATACGAATGTTCTAAGGTAATATTATAAAGACACATTCCTTTCATTAATGTTATTTTATGTTGGGTAAATACAATGAATATTTCAATTTACAAGTTTTGTTTGTTTTAAATATATTTGATTCTTTATATAACTTGAATTAATGTTTTATTTATTTATCATAAAATAAGTGATTTTTTTTTTACTTTTGAATGATTTTTATTTTGCTAAATATACTTATTGTGTATATATCTTGAATCATGTTAAGAATACTATATCAAAAGCTTGGGCCATATAAGAATCTGTTTCCATGCCTTAATAAGAAGAAACAACAATTAAAATTATCCCTGTCAATCATGTTCAGTCAATTAATTTCAATAACTATTGCTATAATTTCTGAGTGTCACAAAGGGTCGCGGGTAGTCTAGTTAAATTATAATTCATGTGCTATTTTAACCTCATGCTAATGCTGTTTAAATCCATTGCATCCACTTGTAATATGTTTTCTTTTTTTTTTTTTTTTGTAAAAGCCTCATTTCAATATAGCAGCCTTACCTAATTCTTAAAGCAAGATCGCATAAGAGGTATGTGACTCGGCATTAATATGTATGGCTATGCCTTATGCATGCAGTACAGTGCTTGACACAGTTCTCGCTTCTCAAATAGACTTAGGTCAGTCCTCAAATAACAGTTTTAAATCTATAAAAGTCTTACTATTCCGAATTCAATTTAAAATCAACCATTACAAAAAAAATAAATAAATTAACAGTCATCTTAGGGTACTTATCTATGCATATAAACTGTATTAGTCATGCCTTTTTAAGAAAATAAAATTGCACAGCGTGAAATGTTGGGATGTAAATGCAACTCATTTGCATGGCACTGTAATTTTTTTCACAATTTGTTCACTCGTTTTTATTATAATACCAAATAATTTAGCCATAACAATGCTAAGCTGTCAATGATTATGCAGAAATCATCCATTAATATAGAGGACTTTTAATGCTGACGCGAATTTTCAAATATCAAACTTCAATTTAAAAGAAACTTATTAAAAGTTACATTGGAATTTTTCAAAACATTTTCCTATTTTCTTTTTATTATTATTATTATAGTGATTTATTTAGCTTAGTCACTTCCTAGTGCAACTTCTCAATTCACTTTTCCTCCTGATGTCAAAGGAAGCTAAATATATTTGTGGGTTCTCTCCTGTTTGTTCTTTCTCCATAAGTCAATATATATTTATATTCTGTTGTATATATCAACATCTGTTGTAGCCCTGAAGATGACATAAATATATGTCGAAACGTCGGCAAATGGACTAGTTTTAATCATTGGACCTCAAACCTCAAGAAAATTACATCATATAAATATTGGGTCAAGAAAACAAATCATGATATATATATATATATATATATATATATATATATATATATATATATATATATATATTTTTTCATTAAACACTTTTTGAGCCCTTCTTTTAGTCTCTTTTATCATTAACTTTTCTAATTTTCTAATCAGTGTTCTAACGTTTTCCGGGATATGAAACAACAATTGTCCAAATGTTTTATATTGAAAACTCATTGTTAACAATATATACTTACCAATGTTTCAGTCTCCATGGACCATCCTCAGGGCATTTTTAATTAAACTTACTAACGCTAGAAATTTAAAACTCTATATAAATCCATATTAACTAAGAATAATTACTTTACAAATAAACAATAACAAAGTCGACATGCATAACAGGTACATAAATAAGAGAGGTTTATGAACGAAAATCTGCTCCCTAATTACACAAATATAATATATATATATATATATATATATATATATATATATATATATATATATATATATCAATGATCAAACCACAATAAGAAATGGGAAAACAAGACTAAGATCTTTCAACTGTAACAAGCGGTCTTCGTCAGAGTCAAAAACCCAACTGTTTTTGACTCTGACGAAGACCGCTTGTTACGGTTGAAAGATCTTAGTCTTGTTTTCCCATTTCTTATTGTGGTTTGATCATTGATTGTTATTTCACGTGTTTATGTTAAACCTTTATATATATATATATAACTTCGAATAAAATGAAAGGTCCGTGTGGACAATAAACACTTTAAACATGTGGACATTAAACACTTTTAAAGTATATATATATATATATACTTTAACCAATTAATGATTTCTCATCGAGTATAAAATGTTCTGTCTATGAAAGAATTTTAACTTCTTTTTTCCTCTACTTTGTCAACCTTTATCTTGAGGAGGTCATTGAGATTGCGTATTTATACGCTGATATAAATATATAAGGAATATTATTATTAAACTAATGACAGTATTATTTTTCTTCCTCATTCATCTTTATTAATTAATTTTCTTTAATTTCGTTTGCCATATCTATTATCAATCATTACTATTATTATGCGGTTCTAATTCGTTGGTTTGATATTTTCGTTGTTCGGTGCATGTGTTTGTGTGGCGTTGGATACTGTTGATAAGGGAGATTGAGTAATCAGATAGTTAATTCTGCTTGACAGTGATAAATGTTTGTGGATAACCAAGACAGTGGTTTTACAGTTGCGATATTACGATTGCGGTATTTTCATTTCCTTTGATTAGTTATCGGAAATTTAGGTTTAAGTCATCATTCTTTGTATATTTGTTAATTTTTTTTTTATTTCTTATGTTTTAATGTATTCTTGTGTGACCCGTTAGCGGTGTTTGATGTAAATGGCTTCAGTAATAGTTAATCGGAATTTTTATAATTTTCACTAGTCTGGTTAGGTTTGGTTTCTGTGTAGTTCCACGAGAGAGCACACATGTGACAAACACTGGCCCTTTGTGGTACCACACAATAAACAGGCTACATTCAGACTCTTAAATTTTACCTAACTCAAAGATATTTAGAGAAGGGATCTTTACAAAATATCTGATATTGTACAGGCTCGGGACCGACAGCTTAGCGTACTTCCTGCTGACGACCCGCCTCCACGAGGTCATCTCGAGCACTTGGAACTCTTGCGAATTTGACGTTTCGGTTTTACCTCCAAGGTTTTTTACCTCCAGAATGAATAAAAAATGATTGCCAAAGTGGGCATTGAACTCCGGATCTATCAGTCCAGAAACAAGCACGCAAACCACTGGGCTACCCTAACCTCCTTAATTTACACCAATACTGGACAGTTTCGACTTTTAATCAAATATTATTTTCGCCCTTTATCAACTAATGTAAATTTGATTTTCGACAATTAATTCTTGAATAACCGGTCCCCAGACTGTATAGTAGATGTCAGGTACTCGTTAAAGATCCCTATTCTAAACACACTTGAGTTAGGAAAAATTTAGGACTCCCAATGTAGAATCAACAGGTAATGCGGCTCGCTCATTACTAAAATGGGTGCCAAATAATAAATGAGCCACAATTTCTGCTCCTAGAAAATCACTAAAAGGTGAAAGCCTTATATATATTGGCGTTGGAATACAAACGAACAATAGTTTAATGTTGTTCACAGATGGGGTTCTTGAGAATTTTGGTCATTGACCAAATTTGAAATATCAGTGGTCGGGAAGCTATATCAATATCAATAATTTAATGTTGATAAATAGATTTATAATGGTATAAATTATAAATTAATTAATGGGATTAATTACAATTAATTACTATTGAATAATGTCATTGATATGCCTGCACTTCCATACACTGAAGGTAAAATGAAGTTTTTTTTGTCTGCGCTGGTTGAGTACTGTTTTGCTAGACTTGATCGATGTTTTGTTTTGAAGTTGGCTAATACCGACAGAGCACTTTCACATAAACGCTTTGACGGCTTTAAGTAGAAGATTATCCATGGAAAATCGTGACAAGTTCGGATATACCAATTTGATATCAACCCAAAAAAAAAGAGAATCTACGCTCTATTTAGCAAAAACGTATTTCTAAAAGGAAGAATTATAAGAAAGTTTTGTGAAACGTCTTCCTGCGCTTTTAATACGAAACGACTCTTTTTCGATTTCATTATTTTATTGACTTTGGATCTGTTTTAATCGTCTCATTGATTATTGAACAAAATATTTTTATATTAATTTTTCAGCATACCGAGATTATGGAGTGCCAAGTATGATTGGTTTTGACTACTCTCGGCCCCCTTGCCCCCTTTGAATGGTCTCGTGACCCACCTGGGGGGTTCGCGACCCCCCAGTTTAAAAACACCAGTACCAGCACTGTTATTTTTTCTTTTCCAAGAAGGTATCTTTATCATACCATCCTTAATTACAATCTAAATATCAGGGTATAGCAATTTAAAACTTATTCGATTAAATTTCCTTTCGATTTGCTCAAAAGTAAAAAATTTCGTATTAAATACCCTACATATATTTCCATTAGTTTTATAAACTTTATTTATGCAATAATTGCTTGTTGACCTTTCAAATTTTTTTTATTATTAAGTAAAATCATCAGTTATTTTAAATTTTAGTTATTCAAGTTGAATCCACTTTTTTTCTATATAAATTTCACTTATTTGCAAATTAAATTCACTTGTTTGGAAATCAATTATATTATTTGCAAATCAAATTTAATTCTAACGTAGTGCAATTACTTATTATGTGGTATTTACTCATTGTAGGGTAAAAAGTTAATGAAATAGTCTCCACATATAAAAATTTAATGGTATAAACAAGGCGTTTCGAACACGTAGTGTTTTTCCTCAGGCATTAACTAAAAAATACAATGACAGCAGAGAGTTATCTATAGTATACAGTAAATATAGTACAAAATGAAAATAAAATAAGGATGAGAATACATATGAACCTAAGGGTGAGTGTCGGTGGTACAGTACAGGGTATGGGGTACATCTGTTTCATATTAGAAGGCAGGTACATTTCACTGTTATTTTTTTTCCCTAAAGGTTAGGCTGAGCCTTTACATTTACTATAGGACTAAGTGAAGGAAACATTTTGAAAATATAACACAGAGAACTATAACAAAATATAAACAACTATAGGAATACGTAGAAAATAAAGCTTTATATATATATATAAATTAATTAAGAAAAGTTGGAACACTTGGGGATTTGTTCATTGAGGCAAGTAGAAGAATTATCACGCACTAATTTGTTAATTTCATAGCCTTCTAAAATAGCTATTTTACGGAATTTATTGTTTCTCTGAATTATCTACGATAATTCTTCTACTTGCCTCAGTGAACAAATTCCCAAGTGTACAACTTTTCTTAGTTTATTATTTTAAAGAAAAAAAGTTCTATTTTCACCGTATTCCTATAATTGTTTGTATTTCGTTATAGTTCTCTGTGTTATATTTTCAATGTTTCCTACACTTAGTCTTAGAGCAAATGTAAAGGCTCAGTCTAACCTTTAGGAAAAAAAAAATAACAGTGAAATGTACCTGCCTTCTAATATGAAACAGATGTACCCCATACCCTGTACTGTACCACCGACACTCACCCTTAGGTTCATATGTATTCTCATCCTTATTTTATTTTCATTTTGTACTATATTTACTGTATACTATAGATAATTCTCTGGTGTCATTGTATTTTTCAGTTAATGCCAGAGGAAGAACACTACGTGTTCGAAACGCCTTGTTTATACCATTAAATCTTTATATGTGGAGACCATTTCATTAACTTTTTAACCTACAATCAAATCTAAATTTTCAGAAACTACTGAAATTCAAGTACATCTACATATTTTTAAAATAAATGTGAAAATTAAATTGTTTAGTTCTCGATCAAATATTTTATTCCAAAAAGATTTAATATTACACTACTAATTCATTAAAAATTATTACATTTTCAATAAGTGCACATATTTAACTAATTCAACATTAACATTATTTACTTAGATTGAAAGTTTATATTATAGAAAACAAATAATAAATAAATTTAAATTAATTTGTGATTAATTGCAAAAGATATACAATTTCAAATTTTTTTATTATAAAATATTTGGTGTCATATTTATTAATTTACATTATATGGTTTTTATTTTGAAAATAAAATATTTATTTAGAAGTACTTCAATTTGAAAATTTCTAAACAGGTGAATGTTATTTATAACAATATTCACTTTGTATTCAAATTATATTTCTATAGAATATAGCCTCTTTCTATAGAATATAGCCTCTTTCTATAGAATATAGCCTCTTTCTATAGTAGTGCCTTATAAAATACGTAATACAGATACAAATAAATAAAAGAAAGCCTGGGAAATTATAACTATAGGTATTGTGCATCCACAGGTTTCATTGTTAATACAAAAATCAACGTATACTTTTCTAGTGTGATCAACGTTCAAACTACAATAAGAAAACTACAAAAGAAATCCCTAGTAACGAAGACCATTTGTTACGGTTGAAAGATCTTAGTCTATTTTCTCATTTCTTACTGTGGTTTGAATGTTGATTGTTATTTTACGTGTTTATTGTTATGTCTTGTTATCTATAGATACAAGAATTCATATAAAGACGTGAAATAACAATCAATGATCAAATCACAATATGAAATAGGAGAAAAAAAAAAGACTAAGATATTTCAACCTTAACAAGTGGTCTTCGCCAGAGCCAACTGATTTTTTGGTTTCAGTTAGGTTTTTGACTCTGACGAAGACCGTTTGTTACGGTTGAAAGATCTTAGTCTATTTTCTCATTTCTTACTGAGTTTTGAACGTTGATTGTTATTTTATGTGTTTATTGTTATATCTTGTTATCTATAGATAAGAGATTTCATATAAAGACGTGAAAAACCAATCAATGATCAAACCACAATATGAAATGGGGGGGAAAAAAAGACTAAGATCTGTTTACTTTTTGACTCTGACGAAGACCGCTTGTTACGGTTGAAAGATCTTAGTCTATTTTCATTCCCCCATTTCATTTATCTTGTTATCTAGTGTGATATTAGTTTGAAACTATTTTCTCCTTTAATCATTATACTTTCTGAGTTTAAAATTTACAATTAAATGTCGTTATGATTAAAAAAACAAATCTGTAAGTAGTTAATTATTTTGATTTGAAGCAATATTTCATGAAATCAGCAGTAGGATTTGTATCGAGGAATGAAGCTAGACTATAAGGCAAAAGATAAATAGTTTTTTCTGTTAAACCGGTACTTTGGAGAAAGATAGATTTGTTTTGGTGAGCGAGTAATGAACCAGCAGATATCCAGTCCAGTGAACAACCTGTCACTTAGACTTGTCATCTGTCAAACAGCCCAATACTGCATCGGGGGCTTATTGCAGCCGCATATAAAAAATAACCCAGCCGAATTATTATTATTATTTGTCAATTCCTTTCAATGAAATCTAAATATTTTAACTCCAAGCAGCTTTGATTAAAATGTCAACTTCATTTCTTGAAGTTATTCAAGAATAGAAATTAATTAACATGTTGGAAAAAAATCATTGAGAGGGAGGTAACAGCATTCTTATACAGTGACCTTGCAATAAAACTTCAAAAATATAAAACAAAACAAAGAAGTCATGATTTGAATAAGGGAAAGTCTCCACACAAAATATATATATATATATATATATATATATATATAAATTTAAATTACACAAAGCACGACACAGAAAAGAGAATACAAAGAAAACTTACAGAATTCAATATTTCGAACTGTTGTTCGTCATCAGGAGAGTAGACTAGTAGAGAGGACGAAGTGAGAGAGATCTCCCCACGTCGAAGAACGGAGCGCGAATCTTCGCGCTTTATATATACTATATATATAGTATATATATATATATATATATATAATATATATATATATACCAATTAAAAGAAACGGTCCAGCGGACTTTTTTAAAATAAAATAAATTCAAAACGAAGGAAACACACAGAAAGACACAGACATAACTCACGTCGATATTTCGACCATCGTCGTCATCAGGAGGTGTGAAGAGCCCTGTACTCTACAGTACCGCCCTGTCTTCCTCCGGAACTCTTCGCTCTTCGCTCTTCACACCTCCTGATGACGACGATGGTCGAAATATCGATGTGAGTTATGTCTGTGTCTTTCTGTGTGTTTTCCTTCGTTTTGAATTTATTTTATATATTATATATATATATATATATATATATATATATATATATATATATATATATATCACTTGATAAACGGAAACACGATCCAAACTGGACACAATAACAGTTCAAAATTGAAGGTGGTAGGTAGCACACAAAGTAAAGAAACACACTTACAAACTCAAATACTAGACAGTCTAGTCGAAGGTTTTGTCCAGTTAACATTGTTGTTCCTTTAAATAATGTCTATTTCATTTTCTTATTTAAAAAATTCTTACTTTTGCTTATGAAAAAGGTTTTAAATAAAACCGAAACGTTGGCAACGAGAGTTTGATTTTTTATCCTAGATAATTGTCCGAATCCCGATTAGAGAACATACCTATTCTATCAAACGGTCTATTTGTTATTGAATCTGTTATATATATATATAATATATATATATATATATATATATATATATTTTTGTTGAACGACCTCTGTACTGTGGCATGAATCAATTTCATAGTCGATCTTTCAAGTTTCTCACCTTTGATTTAAATCTTTCTGGTATTAAATACACTAGTTCTCCAAATGATTTATTTTTCATAACTGACATGTTTCGGTCTCCATGACCATCTTCAGAGTTAATCATATTTATAAAAACTTATTCCTACTAATCACAACTATTCACTATACTATACATTTCCTAAATTAACACAATAATTTTCAAAAACATCAAGAAATAATTCTATCACCAAAATAAACATTTGCTACAAAGGTCGTTCAACAAAACCTGCATAAAAGAAGGACTGCTCCCTAAATTTACAAATATATATATATATATATATATATCAATGATCAAACCACAATAAGAAAATGAGAAAGCAAGACTTGAATTTGATCATTGTGCATTTGAGCATTGTAGTTTGATCATTGATTGTTATTTCACGTGTTTATGTGAAATCTTTTTATATATATATATACATTATATATAAAATATATTAATATATTTATATTATAACACTCTAATTTTTATAGATTATAAACTTTTCTCATCTGTTGTTTTTTTAATTTATTTTAAAGTAAATCTTGAAATCAATATTTATATAACATTGAAGATTATAAATATCTTTATCTTATTAATATAATCTTTATAATAAAATAATTGAATACTAGTCGAGACGATATCAATTTTAGAAGTCTCGTTTCTAGAAAATGTCATTTTTAGTCATTAATTAGGTTTAATTGTAAAGCTTAGTAGACTGAGACTATACGCGTTCCCAAGGAATGCTTAAACCCGTTTTAGTGCTTTAGTCTTGTTCGTTTATAATGTGATGAGTGTCAGTTTTGTACTTTTATTACACTTTAAATATATTTTTTTTTGCTAATAAATATTAAAACATATATGATTTTATACTTTATTAGTAGTTTATAGTTTCAACTATTTTCCGATTTAAATCAATAAACATTTTTATTAGACTTTAGAAGTAATCCTATAAGACCTGGTTAATATTTTCACCGCATTTATTCTTTTTATTCTCTTCATGTAATCTCTTGTAGTTGGCAGAAAAAAAAAGGACACTATTTCAAGACACTCAGTGTCTTATCTCATTAAAGGGGATATATTCTTATTAGAGAAAAACTTGTCGAGTTTAATAAAAATGCTTTATAATGTTATAACTAGATATTAGGGTTTATACAAAAACCGACATTTCGAATAGTAATTTTTCCAGAAAACCGTTTTTAACCGGTTTCGAATTTTTATAAAAAAAATTTTTTTGCTCCAACATTCTGTAATTCGAACAAAAAATTTCAACAGAAAATTTAGAGTGATTAAAAGCAGTTTTTGACTGAAATTATTTACCGTTCAATTTTTTTATTGATAGTAAAATTTTGTTATGCAATTTAGTAGAACAAAGAAATAATAGTTGACCAGGATTAAATAACTTTAAAAACAATTATTCGTTGTTTATCCGTAATTTTCACATATAAGGATGTAAATATTTTTATAATAGTAAAACGAGTTATTCAGCAAAGGGTTTGAATAAATAAAAACAATATATTTTTATATTTTTATAATAACCATATTGTTAAATCGGACCGATATGATTCCAAGAACCAAACCGCTTGCAACAGTGTTTTCATCAATCTAGTACATTTGGCTACATTATTCATTTTCAAATTTTTTTTAAGTGTTATTCATACATTGAAAACCGATATTTTCTACTAAAAAACCGGTTTTCGAATATCATAATTTTCTCCAAAAAAAAAAAAAAAAACTGTTTTTAAAAACCGACAAACCCTACTAGATACTTTCTTAACCGTAAATTTTATTTCTTATGAATGAATATCTAGAGATTCTCACATGAAGAATAATATCATGGAACAACTGGTATGGTGTTTAACAATGATAGTTGAGACTATTCATTAAAGGTATGGCACTCGGGAATCAATGGCACCCGGGTGGTCGTAAGATTTGCCGTAGTCGCAAAGACCGTAGATATTATGTTGAACTTCAAAATTACAGAATGTCCTCAAAATATTTATTTTCATAGAATTATAATCAAGGATGTAATTTCAAACTGCTGTTATAGTCCTAAAACTTTCATCTTATTACAGTACTCGTATACATATAGAGTCGTCATCAAAGAAAACCAAAGATTTATCAAAACAAAAACGTATAATTAACTATTTATTTGGTTATGCAAATAAATATAATGAACTTTCAACGCATTTAGGTTAGGTTAGGTTAGGTTGCAGTGGCAGTCCCACAAGGGAACGCACTTAGGCCGAGCATTGGCCCTTTGTGATACCACACAATGAAGATTGATTCTACACTGGGAGTCTGCCCAAAGGCGAGTACTTTAACGACTGAGCCTGGCGTTTAGTTTAACCGGGTCCTAGTAATAAACTTACGTCGTCGTGAATGTAAATATGTATTTACCAACGGATAAACCACTATTTGAAAATTTAAAAGAAAATTATGATTTTT
This sequence comes from Hermatobates lingyangjiaoensis, assembly GCA_026182355.1. Classification (NCBI taxonomy): domain Eukaryota; kingdom Metazoa; phylum Arthropoda; class Insecta; order Hemiptera; family Hermatobatidae; genus Hermatobates; species Hermatobates lingyangjiaoensis. The sequence goes on from JAPFBL010000202.1 coordinate 195,774, forward strand.
ATTTTTTTTTTTTAGTAGTGTAGTATGAATCTTCGTGAAAATAAAAAAAAAAAGAAGTGACTTTCCCATCATGCATAATTGCTCCCAAACAATAGGGCTCATCAACACTATAAGGCCCATTTTTGTGTGAAATATCAATTCGATCCATCAAAGATTCTAGACTGTAGAAATCCCTACATACGCATTCCTCCCAAATCAAAACGACTTTGGAGACCTCAAAACATGTAATTCCATCAAAATCTCAACATAGAATTTTTTCACAATCACTATACTTTACTTATAATAATGTAAAAAATAACTGGCAGAAAAGGTTTAATTTTTATAGTTGAAATTTTCCTTGTAGGATCAGTTTGTTAGCTTATAAAAGTCAATTTGACTTTTTATGTAAAATTTTTTCGCGTGATTCTATATTTTCGTGCTATCTCTTTCTGACCCTGATTACTAGCTGTCATCAAGAGGTATACGTAAGCTGTGCCAATTTAGTCTATCCACGATAAATGTCAGCACGGTAAACAAGTAAAAAGATCGTTTCCACATAATGAAGACTTTACTCTTTTCGTAAACTTTGACATCACCTTACTTAATTATAGATATTATACTTCATTTTTCTTGCTATTATTTAAATAAATGTTTTCTTATAGAATTGAGGATTTTTTTTTTGCAATTCGAATTAAAATTGTATGTTACTATTGATATATAATGGGAAAGGAGAATAATAATATACTATTCAGTTTATAAAATTAGTCACGCGATTCATGTTTTAATAAACTTATGATTGCAAAAAAAAAAAAAATAAAACGGCAATTGACAGGACATTTTGTTTATCTGCTTTCAAAAGAAGCATTAACTAAATCATAGGTCAGTCAGTTTATATGGTAATGGATAAGTCGAGATGAACAAATCATGAACAAACGATTTTAAAACCATAAGAAGGAGATGTAGAATTAAATATGAATTAACCTTGCTTGTATCAATTCTAGTTAACAATGTCCTTCAGTTTGCCAATGCAGGTCGAGCATTGCAATACTTGTTTATAACAATTTTTTTTTTTTTTCAAAAGTCAAGACAGTTTGTGAAATCTTTGAAAATGATTGGATACTTTGTAAAAGACTATGGGTTACATTGAGCATTATAAGATTGAAAACTATATACAGTACTAATGGTAAGCAAATAATATATTTTACTTGAACGTGCCCACAGAAATTCAAAACTGATACGTAGTATTCCAAAATATTATTAGAAATTATAGAATCGAAGAAAATATCATTATTAGTACAATCATAATTGTCATTAGATCTAGAGTTCCTTTTACATTTTGCATCTTTAGATACTGTGCTCAAATTTCTATTCTAACATACCTTATCCGCAAGAACGTATCTTAGCTGAAATTTGTACCAAATTTGAAAAACAACTAATATAAGAACATGTTCTAACTGATATTTCATTTCACTATATACAGTAAGCTACCATGAAAACAGTCGATAAATTCGTTCTATGTTGCTTAGAATTCATTCTTAGCTCTTTACTTCACATACATATTTGATTGTAAATTTCATCTTGCTATGACTTATGGTGGCTGAGTTTGCTTGTGACAAAATTTTTTGACAAACAAACAAATAGACAGAAATTTTTCTAAGCATGGATATTCAGTTTCTCAATATATAAACAGTAAAGATAAGTTGAAATGAGTCAGACAAAACCTTTCGTTTATTGTTATAGATAAACCGACTTACTGTAGACTGTGGTTTATAAATATATCATATAAGCCAGGGGTTTTCGAATGAAACGGTAAAAGGCCTAGATGCCTGTCCACTAATTTGGCATGCACCTTGCTGTGCATGGCTAGTTGACCCTTGACCCTTGACCCAGGGGTTTTCAGCCACCCTTGTCCCATTCACCCCTCTCGCCATTTCCCACAATGCCATTCCCACCACCCCCTCTTCTTTTCAGTGTATATACAATTTTACAACTTCACATTGATTATGTTCATAATATAATTTTACAAATTAAATGCCCAATACAAATATTGTTGGTTATATAAAATATTAATTCAATCAATTGTTTTAATTAATAATTAATAGGTCAAAAACCTATAATAGCTTTCCTCACTCTGTAAACCTACAGTACACATTCACCTCCTGGAAACCCAAAATTCACCCCTGGGGGTGAATTTCACCCCCATTGAGAAACACCTGATAGAAGAAGTATGTTCTTTTGAATTTCACACCCCATCGAGAAACACGTGATATAAAAACTATGTTCTTATGAATTTCACCCCTCACAATTGAGAAACACTATATAAGAACGTTCTTAGAATTTCACCCCCCATTGAAAACATTATATAAGAACTGTTCTTATGAATTTCACCACCCCCACCCCACCCCCCCCCCAAGAACGTTCTTAGGAATTTCACCCCCATTGAAAAACACCTGATATAAGAACTATGTTCTTATGAATTTCACCCCCCCCCCCCTCCCATTGAGAAACACGTGATATAAGAACTATGTTCTTATGAATTCACCCCCCCCCCCCCCCCCAATTGAGAAACACCTTATATAAGAACGTTCTTAGGAATTTCACCCCCCATTGAAAAACACCTGATATAAGAACTATGTTCTTTTGAATTTCACACCCCATTGAGAAACACGTGATATAAGAACTATGTTCTTATGAATTTCACCCCCCATTGAGAAACACCTTATATAAGAACTATGTTCTTATGAATTTCACCCCCCATTGAGAAACACTTGATATAAGAACTATGTTCTTATGAATTTCACCCCCATTGAGAAACACTTGATATAAGAACTATGTTCTTATGAATTTCACCCCCCCCCCCCCCATTGAGTAACACCCCATTGAGAAACACGTGATATAAGAACTATGTTCTTTTAAATTTCACAACCCATTGAGAAACACGTGATATAAGAACTATGTTCTTATGAATTTCACCCCCCCATTGAGAACACGTGATATAAGAACTATGTTCTTTATGAATTCCCCCCCCCCATTGAGAAACACCTTATATAAGAACGTTCTTAGGAATTTCACACCCCTTTGAAATACACCTGATATAAGAACTATGTTCTTATGAATTTCACCACCCCCCCCCCCACCCTCCCAGTGAGAAACACCTTATAGAAGAACGTTCTTAGGAATTTCACCCCCCATTGAAAAACACCTGATATAAGAACTATGTTCTTTTGAATTTCATACCCATTGAGAAACACGTGATATAAGAACTATGTTCTTATGAATTTCACCCCCCATTGAGAAACAGTTGATATAACAACTGTGACTTCGTCATCCTTTCTGGCCATTCCCACAGACCCAGAGCTCAAAAGCTGGACTACTAGTATACTAACTCAGCCTCCACTAGGAGCAATCATACTTACTTTTGTAGAAACCATGTTCTCTAGCTCGCTACATATTGCTATGTTATCAAACCAAACAAGGTAGAGCTTATACCTCCATCTTACGTAGTTACTCAGTAATCTTCATATTTTGTTAGCTTTCTAGTTTAAAATAAAATTCTACTAATATAGAACCTAGACCTATATTACTACTGATGAATGCAAAAATATAAACAAATTACTTTTTTGAATTTATCAATTTTTTTATTGTATTTATAGAACTTGTATAATGTCACTAATAAAAATATTTGGCATAAAAGTTACAAAGAAACCTTTAATGGATAACGTGTTCTAAAATTTTTTTTTTATCATCTTTATTTACAAATATACAACTACGCATATTATGCGTAACAGGCATATGTAATAATAGATAATAGTAGATAACAATGAATAACATCGATGCACATGAGCAAAGGATGGAACCCACTAGTTTAACTTCTCACTTTTTTTTTTTTTTTTTTACAGTGTATTATTGTAATAGTAGATCCCTGGGCCATTTTCTCTTGAGTTGTTTTGGGGGATTCTGGGAAGGTGAGGAGGAAGGAAGGATTTTTGAATTTCTTTAAAAAAAAAAATTTAAATCTAAATATTTACCGATCATCCCAAGTATATTTTTATACTTTTACAGGTTTAGAAATAGACGCAAACTAAAAAAAAGTCACTTTAGTAAAACTCTTCAAAGCTTAATAAAAACCTCTTTTTCTGGACTGGTCTTGAACAAGACTAGTAGGTAAGTATATTCAGAGACGTTGAGCCTCACTAATCATACAGTATATCAATGTCAAGGTGAACTGGATTCAATCTGCCCAGGCTCCCTATCTGAGCCAAAACATTGTTTACTTCCTTTAAGTGTCTAATTAAATGCCGATCAAGCGTTATATAACCTGTAAATACCAAAGAGCAAATCATATTTTTAACTTTTCATGATTTCAAAATCGTGACCATAATTATATATATATATATATATATATATAATATATATATATATATATATATATATAGTTAACACATGAAAGAGAAAAAACAAATAAAGACACACACAGAAGACTCACAACGATATTTCGACAGTCGTCGTCATCGGGTAGAAGTAGTCCCTTTGAGTAGCTGAAGCTAATTGAAGTAGCTTATATATATATATATATATATATATATATATAAGCGGATGGAATTTGACTCTGACGAAAACCGCTTGTTGCAGTTGAAAGATCCTAGTCTTTTTCTATTTCTTATTCCGGTTGTATATATATATATATAAAGATTTCACATAAACACGTGAAATAACAATCAATGATCAAACCACAATAAGAAAATGGGAAAACAAGACTAAGATCTTTCAACCGTAACAAGCGGTCTTCGTCAGAGTCAAAAACTCAACTGAAACACTAGATGCAGAGAACATCTGATGAGGGGTTGAGAAGAGTGGGAGGGAAGAGTGGTATTTTAAAAGGGTGAAAGCACAGGAAAGGACTAATGTCCAGAAAGGGATGTTTGGGGAAACAATTTTTTACTCTTTCTTACTGTACTCCTTTGTTTCCCCAAACATCCCTTTCTGGACATTACTCCTTTCCTGCGCTTTCACCCTTTTTAATTACCACTCTTCCCTCCCATTCTTCTCAACCCCTCACCAGATGTTCTCTGCATCTAGTGTTTCAGTTGGTTGGGTTTTTGACTCTGACGAAGACTGCTTGTTACGGTTGAAAGATCTTAGTCTTGTTTTCCCATTTTCTTATTGTGGTTTGATCATTGATTGTTATTTCACGTGTTTGTGTGAAATCTTTATATATATATATTAATTAAAAGATATATATAATATATATATATATATATATATATATATATATATATATATATATATTGTAACCTGGAAAACGATTCAAAAAGACAACAAGCGTTTCACGGTAAATTACAGACACAGAACTAAGGAACAAACACACTTACTGTATCTAATTTTTGTTGACCCGTCATCAGGAGAGTTGAGATAGGGACACCAAGCGCACTTGCGAAGCGACGGTTGGAGACGATCAGTGTTGTTTACACGTGTGCCCGGTTCAAGTAACGTAAGGAAAATTAACTAAGAATAAACTAAGAGCTGAGAAATAGAAAGTGAAAATGAAGACGATTAGGAAATATAAATAGTAAAAACTTAAAATATAATAATTAAGAAATTTAAGAGGAAAGTAACTGAAACTAAAGAAAATTCAGGAATAGAAATAATAAATATTTAAATAATAATAATGATTAGGATCATTAAAATAAAAATATTATTATTATTATTTATATTGTCTCATATGTTTATATTTCTTTATTATATGTTCAGTTTATTTTGTTAAAATGGACGCGATTGTTTCATGTTATATTCACAATAATCGAGTTGACAATTAGAAAGTGAGCCTTGAAACATCTCTATAGACAGCGGTAAGTAGAAATGTAATAAGGAGGCAGGTTAGCTCAGTGGTTAACGTACTCCCCTCTGAACTGGTATTTCCGGGGTTCGATACCCACCTGAACCTCGATTTATTCACGTGGGAGGTTAATAAATCTGTGTACGTCTTCCTTTGGAAAGGACGTTCAGCCGTCGGTCCCGAGCCTGTACGATGTCAGATACTCGTTAAAGACCCCCTACTATAAATACTCTCGAGTTAGGCAAAATTTAGGACTCCCAATATAAAAACAAAAGGTAATATGGCTCGCCCATTACTAAAATGGGAGCTAAATAATAAATGAGCCACGATTTACGCTCCTAGAACAGCTCTAACAGGTGAAGGCCTTGTAAGTATGGGAGTTGGAAAAAAAAATGAACAAAACAAACACAATTATGGGTAATTCTATAACTTGTCAACACATACTAAGATGCCAATAGCGACCCCATACTTTGGAAAACACTAGAGTAGATCATAAAATACTGTTACATTGAGTTTAACAACTTGAAAATGATTTGATGAATACTATAGTTTACTTATAGCAAAGAAATTATTCCAAAAAATAAAAAAAAAAAAAGAAAAGTTTTAAATTGTCAAATAAAGTGCTACTTCGTAAAGTTAATCGATCGATTAAGTTTAAATGCTGTTTCACTTAATTGCTTGAATTAAGTGTCCAAACATTACGGAAGTTGTATCATAATTATGTAAAAAAAAAAAAACTTATTTCTCAGCTCCTTATTTTGAATATTAATGTTATTTAAGATTTGATAATTATCGTATAAAAACCTTTCAAATTTATTCAGGTCTTTTTATATTCTAAGTAAGAGTGAGAAAGGGCGATGACTACATATTCTACCAATTTCAAAAAGACCTGCATGTCGGCTGTCCAAACCGGTTTTCGTAGGCTGTATCCACTTGAATATTGAGGAAAAGCCAAATCGAGCTTGTTGTTTAATTTAATTTTTACTTCTTTTTTTTTTCCTTTCTTTTAAAAATAAGTTTAATATACAGCACTTTATTTAAATTTAACTTCTGTTATTGATATTGTTTTAAAGGGGAAATGCAAATTCTAACAGTATTAATCGTATTCTATTTTTGATTATTCATTCCTTGATACAGTTGTCAATTTTTACTTTGAATTAATTGTCTTTTGTTTTTATTTAGTTCTATCTAATAAAAAGTCTAATTTTTTTTTATTCTAAAATAAGTTTTTTAAGCCTTTATATGAGTCACGTAGCCTTTCCTAATATCCTAATCTCTTTCTTTTCTGTTTATAAACAATGATCGTCGAAAAGCATTTTTAATCAACTTCCTATATAACATTTCTCTTTTCTTTTTTTTTTATAATATTATTTTAAAATTTGCTCATTGGTTAACGTACTGGCCTCTGAAATGGTGGATCCGGGGTTCGATACCCACCTGGCTCCTTTTTTTATTTATTCTTTTATTTTTATTATTATTATTATTATTTTATTTTTATTTTTTTTATTTTATTTATTCTTTTTTTCACCTCGCACCTGAAAAATTGAAGCATGATATGAGAATTGAACCCGGGATCTACTAGATCAGACAGGAGTATACAAACCCCTTTGGGGGGGGGGGGGGGGGGAGCTACTGTGATATCAGTAATGAGTAGCAGTAGTAGTAAAAATAACTTCTTTTTGGAAGTTATTTCCCAAACTACCAATGAACCTATATTAGAAATAGGTAAAACCGTCATACCTCGTAAGATGATCCTGGAGTTGGAGCGCTTTCGGACGTTGTCCATCTTCGATCGCAACAAACATTTAACAACATATAATACAACATATTAACAATGTACATGTATTTACCAATGAACTGTGAAGAATTTTATATATAATTCATAATTTTAAATTCATTCCACTGTTACTTGTGGTAAATGGTTCTTCCACCAGACCACATCTGAGTCTATAACTAAAATACTATAAGTAACGAAAAATGTAAAAAATTAAAAGGTAATCTTTTAATAATTGTTAAATTCAGTGGCAAGTTAAAATATACTAGATTTTTAAACAAAATTCTAAGTTATACACGTGAGACTGTCTACCTCTATATTACTTGTTACACGAGTAACAAGTCTGAACTACACGAGTTACACGAGTCACTATTGGGTCTGAAAAGAAATAAAAAAATTAATAGCCTTACAAAAAAAACTTGATGTAATTAGCTTTAAAATAGCAAAACTTTTATCTTAATACCATTCATAGTTAAAGAGATATGAGAACTTCAAATTGGGACAAGACTTTTGGAACACCCCCATATTATACACAACGGTGCTGAGCCTGCACTATGACAGATACTTGTTTAATTGAGTTAAATTGTGTGGTATCACAAATAGGACCAATTATGTGAGAGAATCAATGCAACCTAATGTAATAATATTATACATTTAACGATGTGAAAATGACGTGAGAATTGTATTTATGTTTTATTGTCTTCATGTATTGTTGAAGTTTTCCTGTGTTCTGCAGTTAAGGGTGTGCAGTATTTGTGAAGTTGTTGCGTCAGCGCTGTCTGGGATTTATCCCACAGTGGTCCAGACACCTCGCTCGCCCCCCCCCCCCCCTTTATGAATGCTAACAGTATGTTTTATAGTCCACCAAAAGGGGGTTGGCTTTTAACCCGCTCTTTTCGAAACATCCATTCCGTTGGCTTAATTGATGCTGATTTAAAAGTATCACCTTTTCGCTTCTTCGCCGCTTTTGATCTCTCCTTTGTTAATAAATATATCACACACACAGACACACACACATCGCTATATTGTTGATAATTGGACGGTATTTATGAAAACCTCCGACCGGTTTTTCCTCCTTTTCGGGTTAAGGAAGTTATTATATCGTAGTAATCCCTTCCTTTATATTCCACAATACTCCGCCCCATATTTAGTCTCTGCTAACATTTTTTTCTCTTTGTTACATATAATGAATGTCTTAAACCCACACACGTTGATGATATGATGACATAAAGTGCATTACAGGGGACTTCGTCATTACTTACTTATTCTCATAAAAAAAGTACTCCTAATTGTTCACACTTTTATACTTTATTAATAATGATAACATATATTATATCTCTATAAATAAAAGAAATGTTTTATTTGTACATTGCTTGAAACTAGACTCATTCCAAGTTATGCTTACGTTTTATACATTAGAGAAACCGAATCTACCTTTAGAAAAATTTCTGTTTGTTTCTCCGCCAAATTTTTTTTACAGACATATTTCTGTCTCTTCGTCTGTTTGTCCGCAAATTTTGACCACAAGTAAACTTAGCCACCATTGGTCATAGCGAGCTGAAACTTGGACAGTGATTTGTGTATGTCTAACTTAAAACCTAAGATTTGAATAGATTGGAAATTCAATATAGATGCGAAGTTATAGACTTTTAAACTTGGTTTCGCTAGCTACACAGACATATTTATTTTGGGACTGTACAGATGTTTTTAGGTGCCTTGATACTGCTGCAAGTAGGTATTGTTAGTTGATTTTATTTTCTCGCTTTTAAAAAGTAAGTCCTACTCAATCGCGTACTAAATAAGAAGTATGCCTAGAATAAAAGAAATTTGAGACCAGTATCTAAAGCTATGCGAGATGAGAAAAGCAGACCAGATGGGATGATTTATTTTTCTGATAATATTTTTGGTAACTTTTTTGATACTTACAATAGTAATACTATATAAAATTCGATTTTAATAAAGTGTTCTAAATCCTAAGTGTAATGGTTATTCGTAAAGTTGGTAGTTCTTTGTTTTCTAACGCCCACACTTATAGGCTTTCACCTTTTAGTGCTGTTCTAGGGATGGAAATTGTGACTCATTTATTAATAGGCACTCATTTTAGTAATGGTTGAACCACATTACCTGTTGATTCTACATTGAGAGTCCTAAATTTTGCCTACCTGAAGTGTATTTAGAGTACCTGACATTGTAGAAGCTCGGGACCAACGGCTTAACGTCCTGTCTCTGAGAGAACGACGAACTCAGATTTATTTACTTCCTGCGTGAATAAATCAAAAGCCACGTGTGTATCGAACCCTGGACCTACCAGTTTAGAGGCGAGTACGTTAATCACTGAGCTAACCTCTCTCGTCCATCCATAAAATAGTTATTACTTCTATCAACATAAAAATAAGTGTTGTAGTATATTCTTAGAATCCAAGACTCTTTTGGGTTTTTGAGGTTTTATTTATCCTCAAATTAGATTTTTCTGGTGTAATTTCATTTTAAGACGCCATGTTTATTGCATTGTGCATGATCAGAGATAATCATGTGATGAGATAAGGAATTGTGAGAATGGACTCCTTAAATTGTGTGTAACATTCGATTAAATGTTGCGAAATAGAAAATTGAGCAATTTTGGCTGGCTTGTTGAAAGCTGATAAGTCTTAAGTCATTAAGTCCTTTGTATGTCTGAGAGCGTAGTATTGTTAACAAGCTTATTGCCCTGCAGCAACCATATATCTGAGCTACCTGTTTGGATTTATTTATGCTGCCCAGTTATTCGGCTTGTTACATGACAAAGCAGAATTGGTTGATGTTTTTTTTTTTAACGTCACGAGAAACCAATCGCTGGTCACGAAGGAGACAATTCTCGTTAAGTACTCAAGGTGGATCTCGCGGAGGCAGGCTTCCGCGACCTACATCGACAAAAGCTATAAAACATAAGCCTGGTAGTCTCTAGGAGAGTAATGGTTACTTGATGAAACAGATCATCATGAATTACGGTGGAAAACATGGAAAAAACAAGAGTAACAGTTAATAAGGACTTGAGATATAGCAAAGCATAGGTAAGTGGAGGCACATCTCCAGAAACCAACCATCTTCTCGTGAATAAGACGAAACGAGACAGTCCTCGTGAAGTGTCCATGGTGGACCTCGAGAGGCGAGCTTCGACAGTCTACATTAACTAATGTATCTGTATGACTCAAACATTTGTGTTAGTTCTCTTTGTGAGTTGTAGATTGTTTGGTAAATGTATTATAGTTCTTACTCTAATTTTAGCCCTGAAGATGATGTACAAATACATCGAAACATTGACCTAGGAAGGAGTTTATTTTCTTTTATTTGACCTAGCCCTCAATAACAAAACATACAAAAGAATAGAAGAGGTCAAGAACAATTTTTGGAGATTATATATATATATAATTCACACAAGGGGTTCTTGAGGATTTTGGTCATAAAACATAAAATTCCTGATTATAAGCCGACGTTTCACCAAAAGTTGGTTGGTATTTTCAAGGCTACGACCAACGGCCAACGAATATAACCGCGCACTATAGTGCACGTCGTAACTAGCAGTTCCAGCCAAGAGGCGTTCTACTGCTTGATTACTGTGCTACTATAACATGGACTGTCAGTAATTCATGTCGGATATTAAGTTAGTCTGTACAGTAATGATGTCGTATTCGCGGTCGTGTGGTCTTGTTAGTCATAGTTTTGCTTAGGTATGAGCTGGAAAGGTAGTCAGATAGTCACTGGATGAAGTAATTATTCAGAGAGGTTGAGGAAGGTTGGCGACAGGATTTAGAGTTTGTATAAGGAAATTTGGATGAGTAGATAGTTTCTTGTCTTCATTGGTAGTAAGTCGGGTGATGTAGCTATCTATGGATTCCATTTTCAAATCATGGTGAATATCAACATTACGGGCGTACCAAGGAGCCCTGGCTATAAGGCGGGCACACTTATTTTGAACAATCTGGATACACGCCTTGTTCGTTGGTGCAGCTCTAAACCAGACGGAGCATCCATAAGTCGCTGAACTAAAAAACAAATTGGAATAAATTAAACTAAGACTAGATATATCAGATCTCTTATTACAGAGATCTAGTCTTAGTTTAATATATTCCAATCTCCTTCAATAGTTTCTATTGAACTGTTTTCATGTTGACATTAGGGGAGTAGCTTGTTTTCCGTTTTTAGGGTTATGTAACCTTCCTGAATATGTGTATCTGTTATGATGCAGTCAGACATAAGCATGGACCGGTATATAGTGTTTCTTCTAAATCAAGGTAATAATGTTTGTAAGGTTTTTGTTTTTTCTTTTTTCCCTTAATTTCTTTTAATTTTTTTTACTCTTTTTTTCACTGTTTTGTAATTTTCTGTGTTTGTTACTGTCTGTGCGTTGTTTTGCTGTTTGCAAATCGGGTTTTTGATGTTCTGAATAATTAATAACAAGTAATTAGGTTTAAACAAGAAATATCTGTTTGTAAATAATAATAATAATAATAACACTAGGTATTTTATGATCCTTTATGGTTCTCTTGTTACAAAATTTTTGTTTGTGTTGTTTTGTTTTATGTATGGTAGTGTCCGGTGATGTATTTATCTTGCTTTACTTATGTTGTTAATAAATTGTTTTTTAGCCTTGAAAATGCCAAACAACTTTTGGCGAAACGTCGGCTTATAATCAAGAGTTGTCTTCATTTAATTTGTAGAGTCCTAGGCTATTGTTCATCAACTTCTCATAAAAGTTCTTTATGAGCGCACTTTCCACGATATTTCTTCTTCTTTCTGAAGACACATGTATTAATTCATTTGCTTCATTCCAGTTAATCACATGATTACTCTTTGATATTAAGTTCACTTATAGGGATGAATGTAGGTCACTTCAAATTTTTTTAGTAGTGTCTTATAAATTTCATATAAATATATGGACACGATTGATGGTTTGTAAATCTCAATCAGTCCGTTTTGTTCCACATATTAAATTAAAAGTTCAGACAATTTTTAAAAGAAACAGGTTTAGAAATTACTTTTATTAATTTATATGTTCATTAATTTAATTTAATTTATATTGATTATATATTTTTCGTTTTTGAAGAAATAGTTTAATACGTTTCTTTGTATGCTTAATTAGTATTTATAAAAGAAACACTGATAGAAGGGGACTATTTTAATATGAAATAATTTAGACGGCATGTGATTGGTGCAAAGGTTGAGCTAAGTCATTCTAAAAAGGCGCTAATACACTCCCTAGTTTATTCCTCCGCGTCCATTTATTCAATCAGCCAAGTTAACAAGTATTCATTGTTTTTTTAGTTCACTTGCTCTCTGACGATGTGTTAACGAAAGGCCTTAGAGCATTGTTTCAAAAATTGTTTTCATTGTGGTAAATTAATCCATCTATTATATCAAGTGTTATTTTGATTATTATTCATATAATCAAAATTATTCGGTTTTAAATAAAACCGAAACGTTGGCAACGAGAGTTTGATTTTTTATCCTGGAAAATTGACCGAACCCCGATTAGAGAACACACCTATTCTATCAAACGGTCGATATATTATTGAATCTGTTATATATATATATATATATTCGTAAATTTAGGTAGCAGTCCTTCTTTGACACACACATAATTGCAAATGACACCAAATTTAGCTGATAACTGTTTCTTAACAAGTTTCTCAATCTTTATAAATAAAATAATGATTTTGTCTGTACATTGCTTAGAACTGACTCATTTCAAGTTTTCTTTACGTTTCATACATTGGAGAAACCGAATCCACCCTTAGAAAAATTTCTGTCGGTTTGTCGGTTTGTCCGCAAAACTTTGTCACAGGTAAACTCAGCTACCATAAGACATATAAAGCTGAAACTTTTACAGTAGATTTTTGTAGGTCTAACTTAAAATATAGGCTATGAATTGATTGGAAATTCAACGTAGAAGTGAAGTTATGGACGTTTAACGAAAAAATGTTTGTCACAAGTAAACTCAGCCACCATAAGACATAGCGAGCTGAAACATTGACACTGGATTTGTGTGTGCCTAACTTAAAATATGGGCTCTAAATAGATTATTAATTCAGTACAGAAGCGAAGTTATGGGGCTTTCAGCTGTATTTTCCTAACTTCACAGACAAGTTTGTTTTGAAAATACACAGGTGTGGCAAGTAGGTATTGTTAGTTGATTTTAATTTCAATTGAGCATATGAATATATTGCGTATTTGACATCTTTGAAAAGGTACCAGAGTTTCCCAGAGTTGAGGATGTACTATCTAATACGAATAAATAGTTTTGTAAACGAGCAATTCTCAACTCTTAATATGAACAGGCATGAGAAATCAACAAAGTTCTTACGCTATATGAAGCCGAGGAAAGAACTTACAAGTCAGTAATGAGATTGGATTAGTGATGAAGAAGCAGTTCATTATCTAATTGAATTTCTTGACTCTGAATTTATTTCTCCTGGACTGCCTGCTCATGAGTAAAAACTTAAAGTAGGTGCACCAATGATGCTGCAATTTATAGCAGTAACAAATTTGATGTTATGAAACATGAGTGACCCAAAAACTGTGCAACGGGACACGACTCTGAGTTCGTGCTCTACACAGATATGCCATAGAGGCGGACATAATGACTGGATGTGGTATTGGGGAGTCTGTGTGTATACCACGCATACCATTGATTCCGAGCCACTGTCTGTTTCCATTCAAATGATTGCAAGGTCCCCTCAGAGTCTATTTCGCAATGACGTTAACTAAGTCGCAAAGGGAGACTTTATCTAACGCAGGAATTCAAGTTAGCGAAACCAAGTTTTTCTCACATGGTCAACTGTAGTTTACTTGCTCAATAGTCAGAGGTTTCAACTGATTGTTCTTCCATGAACCTGAAGGACAGACAGCTAATGTAGTGTATACAGAGGCATTTGTTTAACACTGTACTAATAATGGTGTTTTCTACTATTCTATAACTTCTAATTATAGTATTAGTATAATACTGTAATTGATATTTTGGAATACCAAGAATAATAGAATTTTTGATTCCGTCAAAGACGGGTACATTTGCTAGTTTTTCTATATAATGAGAGTGTTATTTAGAAAAATTGAGAAACTTGTTATGAAACAGGTATCAGCTAAATTTGGTGTCGTTTTCAATAATATATATATATATATATATATATATATATATATATATATATATATATATAAATTCAAAACGAAGGAAACACACAGAAAGACACAGACATAACTCACATCGATATTTCGACCATCGTCGTCATCAGGAGGTGTGAAGAGCGAAGAGTCCCGCAGGAAGACAGGGCGGCGACTGTCTTCCTGCGGGACTCTTCGCTCTTCGCTCTTCACACCTCCTGATGATGACGATGGTCGAAATATCGATGTGAGTTATGTCTGTGTCTTTCTGTGTGTTTCTTTCGTTTTGAATTTATCTTATTTAAAAAAGTCTGCTGGACCGTTTCTTTTAATTGTGTGGTATATATATATTGTTTGATATTGGTTTTCTCAATGTCTCTGGCCCAGCATATATGGAAGTTGCCTCAGCATCACCGAATGATAGTAAGAAAAATCGAGGCCATCAGCAAAAAGGTCGTCAATGCAGAAGCTGCTGCATACTTTAATTCCATTTGTCTTCAAGAAGATTTGCTGCCCACTTATACTAATATATATATATATATATATATATATAAAATAGACTTAAAACGAATGGAACACACAGGTAGATACAGGTATAACTTATTTCTATATCTCGACGATCATCGTTATCAGGAGGCGATGAGTCCCGCTAGAAGGCAGGGCGGCGACTCTTCGCCTCCTTCTGATGACGATCGTCGAAATATAGAAATAAGTTATACCTGTGTCTATCTGTGTGTTACCTTCCTTCTAACTCTTATTTTATTTAAAAGTTCACTATACCGTTTCATTTAATTGCTATATTATATATATATATATATATATATATAATATATATAATATATAATGTATTGTACCTCTCTAAAACCATAACTAATTGAAGAAGAAACATATTTCTCAAAAAACATAAAAGATAATGACTTTTAGTTTTTCGATTCTGGATTGCCTATATTCAAATGAAACACCTAATATTAATTTGGTATTTCTTATTTTAAATTGATATACGTTAATTCGAAAAAAAAAAAAGAAGAAGTAATAATTGTTATACATAAAGAGAGGTCGTGCTGACTAATGGGGCCACGGCTTTTCTCTCTATGGCGACATAAATTCCAAACATGTGGGAGACCAATAATTGCTTTGAAATGAGTTATCTGAAGGGATTCAATTCTAAATTGGACAGCTTTGATTATTTCCTTTTTTTCCAGTTAGCATATAATGTAAAAATATGGCATATAATTAAAAGCATAACTTCCTCTCTTATGAGATCAGTCAAATTAATTACCAATTGTGTATGAATATAAAACCTTTTTTTTTTTTTAAAGCATTCAGTTTATTTATAGTTTTGTAATTACATCGAAGAATATTTTTCAGGATAAAATTGGCCATCGATACTTTTAATACAGATAGCTCAATCAGAAAGAAATTGTTATGAATGGCTGGGATTAATCAAGAAATATAAATCTGAAGCACGATTAATTCATATACTTGTGGTTTCGAAACCCATTTTAGGCCAATTTAACATCTATATATTTCTGTTTTAAACATTTCAATATACTCCAGTGTACATAACTATTTATTATTTTTTTTTATAATCTAATTGAATCTTTTAAAAAAAAGTCTCTCTTTTACTATAAAGGTCATTTTTTGAGTATTATATTAATTAGTGAACGGTATTTCACTAATTAACGATAATTAGTGAAATTATGTGGAAACAGTCTGAACTGTAGGTTACCATCAATTGTTTAAATACGTAAACATAAATACCTTTTTTTCATAATGGAGCTGAACTTAAAAACATGTAAATCTGTTAATATTTATATTATATTGTAATCAATGATCAAACGACAATAAGAAATGGGAAAACAAGACTAAGATCTTTCAACAGTAACAAGCGGTCTTCGTCAGAGTCAGAAACCCCACTGAAACACTAGATGCTGGTCTCAAGTCTGCAGTGAAAATAACCTTTCCTAGTTCTGCACAATACTGTATTCACGAATATCATTTTTAATAATGCAAGGCTAATAAAAATCTGCTGTAAGCTTACAAACAAATAAATTTTGACTACTGCATGATACGGGAAAAAGAGTTTTTCCATTCTATGGAAATAAAAAAATATATATATAAAGTCTTGAAAATTGATTGCATTACTTTTCGACTATTTTCACACGCATACTATAAATATGAATAATTTTATCAAATTTATCAAACTTGTGTTATCTGTCTTGTCGTTTTTGCTATTTAACAAAGGACGTTTACTGTACATCGCGAGTTCTTTGTTTATGAATGTCGTTTGTATGACATAATATAACACCGTTCTTTGAGGTTTGCCATAAAAAAAATAATAATTTTGCAATAATAAGGCTAGAAAAAAAATTTTAAATTTACCGTGACTCATAGTGATATTATGATTGGAATATTTGTAGGAGGCAAACGTAGAGTCTAATATCTGACGTAAATTGTCAATGATCAAACCACAATATGAAAATGGGAAAACAAGACTAAGATCTTTCAACCGTAACAAGCGGTCTTCGTCAGAGTTAAAAACCCAAAAAAACTGTATTATTATTTTTTTCATGTATTTGTTTTTTAAACAGACGTATAATTGAGATCGACTTAACTCGAAATAACGTAGGCCGAGGTATACATATATATTCTAATGTAGTGCAATCTGTTATTATGTGGTATTTACTCATTGTTGGGTAAAAATCTAATGAAATGGTCTCCACATATAAAACTTTTAATGATATAAACAACGCGTTTCGAACACGTAGTGTTCTTCTTCAGGCATTAACTAATGGTGAGGGCCTCTGAATAAGACTGATTCAGAGGCCCTCACCATTAGTTAATGCCTGAAGAAGAACACTACGTGTTCGAAACGCGTTGTTTATATCATTAAAAGTTTTATATGTGGAGACCATTTCATTAGATTTTTACCCTACAATACATATATATGCATCTTCGTCGCTGGTTTATTTGGTATAATCTGGCAAAGGAGACAGTATTTTTTGCTTCGATTTCAAAAATGTCGGTACGAATCCCATAGCTATTTATATATCATATATAATATCATTTATTGTTAGTGATGTATGTATCTATGTAACAATACATGTATATTTGTAACGAAAATAACAGTCTTGATAGTACTAACAATAATTTTCTTATGTTTCAAGTACAGGTATACCTGGATCTACGTCAATCACGACTATACGTTTTCAAAAAAAAATACTTAAAAAAAAAAGTAAAATTTACGTCAGATATTCAACTTTACGTTCTCTGTTACAAATATTGTAATCATAATATCAGTAGAAAACTATTATAATCAGGAATCACAGTTATATGCACGAGAGTGTATTTTATCACACTACAGAGTAGCTGCAAGGAGAATGAATATTTATTTATATATGACGAAATCTTGGTGACAATTTAAAATTATATCTCATTTCTGAATTATCTCCGAAATTTTGATTAGCGTAATTTCTCGTCACTGTTAATTTCAAATGTTTTTGTTTCTATTCTCATTATATTGCAAAAATATTATTTCTGCATTTATATTTAACCTCTAATAAGGCTTCCATTTTATGTTATAGTAAACCACATTCATAAGCAAAGCAATCGCGATGACGGTAAATATCAAATTGTAGGCTGTTGATAAACTTTTTTTCCCTACCATGCAGTATTAATCTTGCAAAGGAGACAGTAATTTTTGCTTCGATTTCAAAAATGTGCTTCCAAATCCCATAAATATTTTTATATCATATATAAAATTTTTTTTCTCTTTTTTTTTCTCTTATTTTTTAGTTGTTATCAGCTTTTAATTTTATTTTAGTTAAATGTTTTCATTTTTTAATTTTTATTTGGCTTGTATCTCTTTATCTTCCCTGTCTACCTTTCCTCCGAAAGTTGGCTACCCTGTTTGAGTGCTTCAGTTCGAACGCCAAGTCAGTCGTTATCAGCCTTTGGAGCGATTCACTTCTTTTCCTGAAGACGAGGACATCGAAATATAGTAGTGAGTTCAGTGATTTCCTTTATATGTGTTCTTTTTAAATTCTAGTTTATATCATATATAATATATCATTCATTGTTAGTTATGTATGTAACTATGTAACAATATATGTATGTTTGTAACCAAAAGAACAGTTTTTATAGTACTAACAATAATTATTTTATGCTTCAAGTACAGGTAAAATTAAAATTTAAAAGAAAATTTATTTTATTTTAAATTTTAATTTAATTCTTTGTAAGCATACAATAGATTCCTATTAGCCTTATATTGTTGAAAATTGCATTCATGAAATATTGTACAGAACTAGGAAAGGTTATTTGTGGTTTAGCCTAGACTAGACTAGAGACTAGTTTCGTTTAGAAACTTTTTTTAAGAAAATTTTTTTAGAAAATTCTAGAGACTTAGAATTCTTTTTTTTGACTTAAGTCGCCTTTCCTGTCCTAATTAACGATAGTGAGTGAGGTATAACTATATATGCATACTGCTAGTATACGATAGAACTTATGTCGTTTATTTTAAGGTATGAATTAACTTCTTAACTCGTACATTGGTGAGAGCAGTCGACCGGTTTCGAATGTTTTCTATCTTCAAACAGAACTATTTAGTTTATCTAGATCTGTGGATATTGCTCATGTTTGTATTTTATTTATAGAACTAGTTTTATGTTTATACGATTAACAGTAGTCCGGACTTTGAAAGCTGATACATATCTAGTCAGTCAGATGTTTTATTAGTAATGTTAGAGTCATTCCGACAGTTCTCGTTTTTATCCATTGCTGTCTGGTACTAAAAACACAACTTATTTCATTGATTTAAATTGATCAGACATAATCAAACAACTCAGCCATCATGTTACCAAGTCTTGAAGTCCCTTTTAGTTCCATTAAAGGATGATTACTCCATCTTACCTTGTATTTAAAGTGCTACTTAAAGGGGGTCAGGTTAGCTCAGTGGTTAACGTACTCGTCTCTGTATTTCTTCGTAGTACGAGTGCCTTCTTGTATGAGCAATTCGCTTTACATGACCAGCAGTTCGTAAGAATTGTCTCATTCAACGAGTAAATTCGTAGTACGAGCGTTCATCTTACTCACTCCTCGATTATCTCCGTTTAAGTTTAACGATTAAGTAATATTATCAGTTTAGCTTTAACGTACTTGCCATTTCGGCTGGTAATCCGGGGTTCGATCCTCACCTGGACCTCGATTTCTTCAAGCAGGAGAGTACGTCGCCTCTCAGAGAGGACGTTAAGCCGTATGCCCCGAGCCTGTACGATGTCAGGTACTCGTTAAAGATCCCTACTCGAAATACACTTAAATTAGGTTAAATTTATTTATTCTACGACTCCCAATGTAGAATCTGTAGAATCATCGATCAAAGAAAAAGCCGCTAAACGGCTGACGTTATCACCCGCTAGGAGATCGGTTTAAACAATAAAAAAAAATTAAAAATAATGCATTTATTTTTCAAGGCCTACACTTATAAGTCTTTCACCCTTTAGTGCTGGTCTAGGGCGGAAATAGGGTTCATTTATTATTTTTCAAGTAATGGGCGAGCTAGTTTACGTGTTGATTCTACATTGTGAATCGTAAACTTTGCCTAACTCAAGTATATTTATTGAAGGGATCTTTAAAGATATATCGTACTTGATATCGTAGAGGGTCGCGGCCGACTTTTAATGTCCTCTCCTCTCCTATAGGAGAGTTTTTGTAGGACGACAGATGTGGCTAATGGGTCTCACATTAAATAACATCGATATGTTGTGATTTGTTCATGGAATGGCCGAAAGGTTGAGAGACATGATTACAAATCAAAACAGGTTTAACATCCTCTCCGAGGGACGACGTACTCAGATATATTCACATTCCGCGTGATTAAATTGAGGGCCTGGTGGGTATCGAACCCCGGACCTACTAGTTCATAGGTGAGTACCTTAAACTCTGAGCTAACCTGTCCCCTGTTGTGTTCTGTGAGTCCTTTTACCCAATCAGAACGTTTGTTTACTATTTAATACAATATAGGGGTAGCGAGTAATATTTTGGAGACAAAAATCAATACAAATATGAATGGAGACGCTACATTGATTGCACTCCATATGGATACTTTATATAATTATATATTAATTCTTTTCATATCCTGACAATATGCACCAACGTAGCGCAGTGGTAACTTGCTTTCCTCTGGACAGATAGATTCAGGGTTCAATACCCACTCTCTGGCCTTTGATTTATCAGGTATGTGTCTTAATCTGAGCAGGTCGTCCCTCGGAGAGGGTGTTAAACCACCGGTCCGAATCTGTTAGATGTCAGACACACTTTAAAGGTCGCTACTCTAAACATATTTGAGTTACTCGTAGGTAAAATTTAGGACTTCCATTGTATAATAAATAGGCAATGTCACTCGGTCATTATTACTAAAATGGCCCATTACTAGAGCAGTGTTTGGGAGTTGGGAAGTTAGGGTGTTTCAGTCTACAATTTATTTCAACGCCAAATAATAAATGAGATACAATTCCCCGTAGAACAACACTATATGGTGAAAGCCTTACAACTGTGGGCGTCAGAAAACAAACATCTCTTAACAATATGTCTCGGACTCTAGATGTCTTTAGCTTTAGTGGGTGGGTGGGGGGGGGGGGGGGGTGGCTAGCAGGGGACAGGATTGAAGTTGCTAGATTAGAAAGTTTAATGTGGTTAGTAAGAATTGATGGGACTTTTGACACTGGTACGTGATTGGTTTGCGGCCTTAATGTTTATCAAGGTCATTGGAAACGTATATCACTATTAGAAACATATATCATCATTAATCTATCATCATAGGAAAATATATATGATCACTAATCTATTATCATAGGGAACCATATATCGTCATTGCAAACCATATATCATCATTAATCTATCATCATTGTAAACATATATCATCATTAATCTACGATCATCGGAAACATATATCGCCATTAATCTAACATCATAGGAAAATATATATGATCACTAATCTATTATTATAGGGAACGATATATCCTCATTGCGAACCATATATCATCATTAATCTATCATCATTGGAAACATATATCGTCAACACATATAACCGAAACAAGAAGACCGCTTGTTATAGTTGAAAGATCTTAGTCTTGTTTTCCCATTTCTTATTGTGGTTTGATCATTGATTGTTATTTCACGTGTTTATGTGAAATCTTTATATATATATATATCTCCTGATAATAAGAATCGTAAGAGAAACAGTGCAAAGTTGATAACTGAAAAGTTTATTTTTATTGACTTCAGGAAATCAAAAGAGTGAGTAATACTTGGCTATGCCTGCTTCTTTTGCTCCCCTGATGTGTGTGTGTGTGTGTGTGCGTGCGTCTTTTTTTTTTTATCGAAACGCTTAAAGAATTGTTCGGATGTTCTACCGATACTGGTTGACCAGTAATTATATGTAAATGTAGCAGTGAATACAACTGGCAAATCACCTGAGGGAGTCCCAAAACTGGTTTTGTATCCCCCAAAAAAGGTGACACCCGTAAGGTAGTTCTTAGTACTGGGTGAGCTGAGCTGGCATGAAACACGGAGTCTGTAACCCTGCCCTCTCATTAAACTCCACCATTAGACCTTCCACCACAACCCTAGTCAATATATATATATATACTAAATCTGTAACATATTCTTCTTTATGTAAAAACCGAAAAAAAACTTTATTTCATCAGTGTAGCCACCTTACAATCGTGGACCAACTAACTGACTGCGTATTTCATTATTCTATAACCTACCTACACTTGTCAATCTATATTGTGGAAACAGTGTTGTCTGTTTGGTTAATTTTTTTTTTTATAACCAAGCAGACAACACGGTTTCTACAATGTAGATGACAAGTGTAGGTAGGTTATAGGGTAATGAACCTGAAATTAACCAAACAGACAACACTGTTTCTACAATGTAGATGACAAGTGTAGGTAGGTTATAGGATAATGAACCTGAAATTAACCAAACAGACAACACTGTTTCTACAATGTAGATAACAAATGTAGGTAGGTTATAGGGTAATGAACCTGAAATTAACCAAACAGACGACACTGTTTCTACAATGTAGATGACAAGTGTAGGTAGGTTATAGGATAATGAACCTGAAATTAACCATACAGACGACACTGTTTCTACAATGTAGATGACAAGTGTAGGTAGGTTATAGGGTAATGAACCTGAAATTAACCATACAGACGACAATGTTTCTACAATGTAGATGACAAGTGTAGGTAGGTTATAGGATAATGAACCTGAAATTAACCATACAGACGACACTGTTTCTACAATGTAGATGACAAGTGTAGGTAGGTTATAGGGTAATGAACCTGAAATTAACCATACAGACGACAATGTTTCTACAATGTAGATGACAAGTGTAGGTAGGTTATAGGATAATGAACCTGAAATTAACCATACAGACGACACTGTTTCTACAATGTAGATGACAAGTGTAGGTAGGTTATATGGTAATGAACCTGAAATTAACCAAACAGACGACACTGTTTCTACAATGTAGATGACAAGTGTAGGTAGGTTATAGGATAATGAACCTGAAATTAACCATACAGACGACACTGTTTCTACAATGTAGATGACAAGTGTAGGTAGGTTATATGGTAATGAACCTGAAATTAACCAAACAGACGACACTGTTTCTACAATGTAGATGACAAGTGTAGGTAGGTTATAGGGTAATGAACCTGAAATTAACCAAACAGACGACACTGTTTCTACAATGTAGATGACAAGTGTAGGTAGGTTATAGGATAATGAACCTGAAATTAACCATACAGACGACACTGTTTCTACAATGTTGATGACAAGTGTAGGTAGGTTATAGGGTAATGAACCTGAAATTAACCAAACAGACGACACTGTTTCTACAATGTAGATGACAAGTGTAGGTAGGTTATAGGATAATGAACCTGAAATTAACCATACAGACGACACTGTTTCTACAATGTTGATGACAAGTGTAGGTAGGTTATAGGGTAATGAACCTGAAATAATTAACCAAACAGACGACACTGTATCCACAATATAGATGATAAGTGTAGGTAGATTATAGGATAATGAAATACACAGTCAGTTAGTTGCTCTTGAAGATGGGATCCGGACAGACCCGAAACCGGTCGATCTTTTCTGAGACTTTACGAGGTATGACGGACAGTAGTACTACTAATTCTAATATTAATAACCTCAGTGGATCTAACCCATTAGCTATAAAAAAAATAAAAAATAATAGAGCATATAATGGCAGTAGTGCAAAAGTAGCTCCTGACAAAGTTACAAAATGATCAAGAATATAAAAATTCGTTTACGTGGGCACTAATTATTCTTACAAATGGAAAATCAAAAAGTTCCGATGTGGCATTAACATGGTTGTTTAGCATAACAAAAGACCTTATGGCCTATAAATGTTCTATTCTTTCATACTCCCACCTTTTAACGAACTCAAACGAGTTATGTTTTTTTACTAAAATCTCTATACACCAGTGGTTCTCAACCTTCTTTTTCCTTTAAACCCCTTTCCCCTTTCATTTTTTTTTCCTAGTGAACCCCCTCGTAACTATTACTTTTAAAACAATATTGTATTTTTCACTAATATATATTTTGAGGTGTAAATAAAAAACGAAATACAATAGTATATAATTAACTTAAATTTATAACTGAAAAGTAATTTAATGCAAATAAATTGTTCTACAACAATTATATAATAATAAGAGTCAAAATTACAGTGATAATAATTCTTTACCAGTATCTTATATTGCAATGTTTCTTCCATGGTGAAGCCTATGGAGATATGAGCTCTTCAGGCAACTGAATTCCCTGTAGTGTTTATGTATACCGGTCAAAATTTTTGATAAACGGTTAAAATAAGTAATAGAAAAAGAGATAGGCATATTTTTTTAATTGATTTCAATTCAAGTTTTTTGGAATTTTTTTTAAATATATAATATATATTTCGTTTGAATGTCTACTTAAGGTTTTTCCAAGTCAAATCAAAATTATAGTAGGAATTAATTTTTTAATAATAAAAACCATTATCAGTTTTTTTCTTTATAGACACCCAATTTGTTATATTTTGCTTGTGGACCCCCAGAAATATTTCATGAACCCCTAGGGTTCATGTGGACCCCCAGAAATATTTCATGGACCCCTAGGGTTCATGTGGACCCCCAGAAATATTCCGTGGACCCCTAGGGTTCATGTGTGCCCCCAGAAATATTCCATGGACCCCTAGGGTTCATGTGGACCCCCAGAAATATTCCGTGGGCCCCCAGAAATATCCCATGGACCCCTAGGGTTCATGTAGACCCCCAGAAATATCCCATGGGCCCCTAGGGTTCATGTGTGCCCCCAGGAATATTCCATGGACTTCTAGGATGTATGTAAACCTCCGTTGAGAACCCCTGGTTTAAACTCTTGATATGGACTGAATGGATATAATAGTAATTTTTGGTACAGTGTTTTCTATAGATATTGCTTATAAAACCTCAAACAAAAACCTTAATTTAAAACAATTTTATTTTTGTTATAATAAAAACTGATTCTTTTACAATTTATTCTTTTACGATATATTTTTCTGTGGCCCGCAATCAATGTAATTATAGGTTAGGTTATGTTGCAGTGGCAGTCCCACAAGGGAACACACTTAGGCCGAGCATTGGCCGTTTGTGATACCACAATGAAGATTGATTCTACAGTGGGAGTCCTAAATTTTGCCTAACTCAAGTGTATTTATAGTAGGGATCTTTAACGAGTACCTGACATCGTACAGGCTTGGGACCGACAGTTAAACGTCCTTCTCCGACGAGGACGACGTGCTCAGATTTATTTACCACCCGCGTGAATAAATCGAGGACCAGGTGGGGATCGAACCCTGGTCCTATCAGTTCAGAGGCGAGCACTTAATCACTGAGCTAGCCTGACCCACCAGTGGAATTATAACGAACTAAAATGCCACTAGTTGTGTTT
Organism: Hermatobates lingyangjiaoensis; assembly: GCA_026182355.1. Classification (NCBI taxonomy): domain Eukaryota; kingdom Metazoa; phylum Arthropoda; class Insecta; order Hemiptera; family Hermatobatidae; genus Hermatobates; species Hermatobates lingyangjiaoensis. The sequence continues at coordinate 221,495 of JAPFBL010000202.1, forward strand.
ACACCACCTCTAACCACCTTTTACTAACTGATTTTAGATAGTAAAAGGTGGTTAGTAAAAGTCTGTTCACGACCCAAACATAACTATTGACATTTTGGACCTGGCCCGGAAGGAATTTCAGGTCGAGTCGAGCTTAGGATATTACCTCTACTACCAAAATCCCCCTTAGGAGAGGATCACTTGAGCCCTCGGGAGAGCGATGGCCTCCATATTTCAACAAACGTGAGTAAGGACAACATTTAATAATCATAATGTGGTCCTGACTAGGTAATGTGGCCCACTCATGACTGGACTGGTTAGGTTACAGTGATAGTCCCACAAGGGAACACATGTAGGCCGAGTATGGGCCCTTTGTGATACCACACAATCAAGATTGATTCTAAATTAGGAGTCCTAAATTTTGCACAACTCAAGTGCATTTAGAGTTGGGATCTTTAACGAGTACCTGACATTGTACAGGCTCGGGATCGACGGTTTAACGTTTTTATTCGAGGAACGACGTGCTCACATTTATTCACCTCCTGGGTGAATAAATCGAAGGCCAAGTGCGGATCGAACCCCGGTCCTATCAGTTCAGAGGCGAGTACGTTAACCACTGAGCTAACCCTTCTGGATTGGGTAACATATGTTATGATTTCATAACAAATGTTATGAAAGGAATAGGAGTTGTTATAGGCGCTATAACATCACTTTAAGGTAAAAGCCTTTAAGCATCGCTCTTGTTATGAAATAGCCTGCCATAACAAGTGAGTTGTACTCGTAATACCAAGTTGCCTCATTCATACAAATATCCATCAATAATTCTTTTATTTTGAAATCAAGGTCATTTTATTTCAACAAATAAATCACAATGGAGGTATAATAGAATATCGTAAACAATAGCAGTTAATTAACGATTGGGCCGTGGCCAAATTGTTTGGGCGTTAATTTTTTTTTTTTTAGAATAATTACTATTGTTTTAATGTCCTTTGATGAATACAAATGTCTAAGAAAGAATTATTAATAATAATAAAAAAAACGAAGCTTCAAGAATTGAGTGTTCTTTACCCAAATGATTATTGAGTCATATTTATTCTGAAACTGTTGAAATGAATTAAAGAGTTTGAATAAATTTTTGTAAAATAACTGAATTAGTTACAGAACGCAACAGTATTGCAGACCTTTAATAACTATTCTGTAGTTACTGTTTTATAACTAACTACAGAATAATGACAATTATATTAATAGTTTACGTTAAGCTATTGACTATACATGAGACCAGTGTCAGTGTACTCCAAGTACTTGATACTTATCAATTAACCCTCAGTTGATGGCCAGGGTAGCTCAGTGGTTAAGGTGCTCGCCTCTGGGCTGGTAGTCCGGGATTCGATATTCACTGGACTCTAGATTTATTCACGCAGGAAGTAATTAAATCTGTGTACGTCGTCCCTTGGAGAGGACGTTAAGCCGTCCTAACGGCTTAACACGTTAGGAGAGGACGTTGAGACATAAATACAACACTATTTTCCTTTGTTTCTCAAAAATATCAATTATGTTCGAGTCGGGCCAAAAATATAACTTATTACGTTCAGTTCGGCATGGGCCAAAAATATCAATTATTACGTTCGCTTCGGCATGGGCCGAAAATATCAATTATTACGTTTGGTTCGGCATGGACCAAAAATATCAATTATTACGTTTGGTTCGGCATGGACCAAAAATATCAATTATTACGTTCGCCTCGGTATGGGCCGAAAATATCAATTATTACGTTTGGTTCGGCATGGACCAAAAATATCAATTATTACGCTCGGTTCGGCATGGACCAAAAATATCAATTATTACGTTCAGTTCGGCATGGGCCAAAAATATCAATTATTACGTTTGGTTCGGCATGGGCTGAAAATATCAATTATTACGTTCGAGTCGGACCAAAAATATCAATTATTACGTTCGGGTCGGCATGGGCCGAAAATATCGATCATTACGTTCTGGTCGGGTCCAGTTTTCTATAGCAAACTTTTTTTAATGCATATATATTTATATATTAGGTTACTAAAACAATGTATGGATATTAAACTAAAGAATATTTTTTCTATAAATTAAATAATTTAGAAAAAACAGATGACTGAGATTTACTTGTTTGGTGAAAAATAAACTCAATTATATACCCGACCCGGTATACTGTATTTATTGGGTCGGGTCGGGCTTGATTTTTAGGCCCGATCTTACCTCTAACCTGAATAGGCTAGCCAGTAGCTTGAATGAAATATGTTTTAAAGGATTGATTGTGAACACATGAAATGTTTTATCAACTTACATACCATAATGGACGCAGATTTTAAACAATAGTGATAGTTATTTAACTTTTTTTTATTATCATTATATTTCTTTTTAACACTATGTTTCTTTCTTATCGAGGTTTGGTCTAGCACAGTAGTTCTCAACGTGGTCCACAGAGGATTACTGGGGGTCCATGAGGAAAGTAGTATTCTGAAGGTCCATGACTCGCGGTTAGAGCTCTATGTTAAGTTTAAATGAATTTATCAGCAAACAAAAAATACATCAAAGCGTAGTAAGCTTTGGCCGTACAATATTCAAACATAATTAAAATATAAGGCCTAATATCCTCGTCAGTATGTTAAAATGTTCCAATGTTTTAAAATTTTCTATTGCACTTCTCTTTATGGTACATTCAAAATTTATTCTGTTACAATTTATTTCAGGGTACTTTATAAAATGTTAATAAAGAAATATTTTGTTATTGTTTTAAAAACATTTTTGTATTTCGGCATGCGTTGTAGATGTAATGAAATTATTTCATAATTAACGATATTCATTTACCTAAAAACAAATATTTATTTATAAATTTGTATAATTATGTTTTTTAAGTATCCGTGGGGAGTGGGGGTCCACAAGTAGCTTTTAGGGGGTCCACAAGCAAACAAAGGTTGAGAGAACCCCTGGAGTCTAGCATCAATAATGCAACACCTTTAAACCGACGTTTCGTCTATATTTGTAGACATCTTCAGGGATACATCAATACACAGTTTATTTACTATAGCATTAAATATAATTATAGTTATATATTATTATATGTTATAGTAGCTAAACTCTGTATTGATGTAGCCCTAAAGATGTCCACAAATATAGACGAAACATCGGCTTAAAGGTGTTGCATTATTGAAGCTAGACCAAACCTCTATAAGAAAAAAAAATAGTGTTAAATATATGTGGCCGAGATTTGAAAACATTCGAATATTTCTTTTTATATATTTGTTTCATATTTGGTAGTATATTTAACATTTATTTTATTCGTTCTGGTTTACCTGCTGAGAATTACTTAATAAAACATAGTAGAAGGTTTTGCAAGCGTTTGTTTCTTTATAAGCTGATATATATAGAGACGTACAAAACTAATCTTATCCGACAATTCGACTTGAAAATATCTCTCCTTAAGATGTTTACTTTAACTTAAAGTCTAAAGTGTAAAGTGCCCCCCCCCCCACTTTTACCTTTCTCTTTAATCTTTCTGTCTTCCAACAGGCTCGCAAAACCATTCGTTTTATATATATATATATATAAAGACATTTCAAATAGGGACTTCATTTAAGTTACATGCTTAAAAGAATCGCCTATGTTTTCTTTTGATCTTTCCGACTAAAGAACAACTCCCATCTGAACTGAACACTGATCTTATTACTTGTTTAAACTTTCCCTTAGGTTACTGACCTTTAAAGTGCTTTCAAATTATATTCCATTGTTGAAATGAAAGAAGTAGCATTATTCTCTAATATATAATCCATTATTTAAAGGATAACGCTCATTAGTTAAGAACATCTTCGATAAAACTCAAATAAAAAATAAAAAAAAAAAAGAAGATTGATTTCCACATTAAGTTGGCAAGAATTAATGTAATTTCATGCAAATTATCCTTGACAAATAGCAGTACAAAAAATTAAAACTTTTCAATTATAATTGAATAAATTTTAACCGATATGGTAATTTCTTTTTTTGTCATTATAATTCCCAATAATTTTAGCATAGTCATAAAATAATTTTTCTTTTGATTCTTGATCAAATCTTTAATTACCATTAAATATGAAGATGAATTGGAGAGACTCCTGCACATCCTATTTGCGTTAATCATGTCATATATATATATATATATATATATGTAAAGATTTCACATAAACACGTGAAATAACAATCAATGATCAAACCACAATAAGAAATGGGAAAACAAGACTAAGATCTTTCAACCGTAACAAGCGGTCTTCGTCAGAGTCAAAAACCCAACTCAGTCTTGTTTTCCCATTTCTTATTGTGGTTTGATCATATATATATATATATATATATATATATATATATATAAATAGATTTCACATAAACACGTGAAATAACAATCAATGATCAGTTGGGTTTTTGACTCTGACGAAGACCGCTTGTTACGGTTGAAAGATCTTAGTCTTGCTTTCCCATTTTCTTATTGTGGTTTGATGATTGATTCATATATATATATATATATATATATATATATAAATCAAAAATATATAGAGCCTTTCCTATGGAGACGAAGACAACGTATCTTGACTCCCAACTACTTGTTAATACCAAGCATCGTAATCTATATAAATTGTAAACATGAAACAGTACAGTGTGAACACAGTATACGTTTTAAGTAGTCACACATAAAAGACTTACTTCATAGGATTATAGCGAACATACTTCACTGTTTATACGAAGTAACGAGGGTGTTGTATCGAAAAATTGTCAAGAAACCAGTATGACCTAAGTTTGGTGCAAATTTTACTAATGAATATCTTAAGGAAGGACTTCTACCAAAATTTATGTGTATATAGTATAATCAAGAAAACGATCCAAAAAGAACAAGAAACGTTTCAAGGTAAACTTCAAAAATCGTATATTGATAGCATACACAGAGTACATTTAGATTGAAGTGAGGTAGTTGTTAGCACTGATGAGTTAGGTGGTACCCCTCGTGAGGTATAGGTGAGGTTTAGGTGAGGTTGCCTGCGAGGTGTTGGCCTAAGTCTCTAGGGTAGCCTGAGCAGTCTTCAAGAGCTATATGAACTGTTGTGAGGCACCGCATGCTGTGTCTAGGTAACTGATGAGTTAGGTGGAACCCCTCGTGAGGTATAGGTGAGGTTGACTGCGAGGTGTTGGCCTAAGTCTCCAGGGTAGCGTGAGCAGGCTTCAAGATCTATATGAACTGTTGTGAGGCACCGCATGCTGTGTCTAGGTAACTGATGAGTTAGGTGGTGCCCCACGTGAGGTTTAGGTGAGGTTGCCTGCGAGGTGTTGGCCTAAGTCTCTAGGGTAGCCTGAGCAGGCTTCAAGAGCTATATGAACTGTTGTGGGGCACCGCATGCTGTGTCTAGGTGACTGATGAGTTAGGTGGTACCCCTCGTGAGGTATAGGTGAGGTTGGCTGCGAGGTGTTGGCCTAAGTCTCCATGGTAGCGTGAGCAGGCTTCAAGAGCTATATGCTCTGTTGTGGGGCACCGTATCCTGTGTATAGTTAACTGGTACCCCACGTGAGGTATAGGTGAGGTTGGCTCCGAGGTGTTGGCCTAAGTCTCCAGGGTAGCGTGAGCAGGCTTCAAGAGCTATATGCTCTGTTGTGGGGCACCGTTATGCGGCCTACTTCTTTCCCGTCCCATCCTCCATTATATCACACTTTTAATTACAGTCCATATCGAAACATTTCTAATGACAACCCTTCTAATACTTTGACAATTCATCAATTATTTCTTGCTTTATTTTTTATTTGAGCACGAAAATAACAACTTAAAATTACATTTTAAGTGAAATGCACGAAGATATTCTCGTATATCTGAAGTTATTTTTTCTGTTTAGCAGCTCGTTTTCATCTCTGTATTACATATATATTATACATATATATAGATAAAAATATTTCACATAAACACGTTTGATCATACATATATATATATACATAATATATATATATATATATATATATATATGATCAAACCACAATAAGAAATGGTAAAACAAGACTAAGATCTTTCAACCGTAACAAGCGGTCTTCGTCAGAGTCAAAAACCCAACTGTTGGGTTTTTGACTCTGACGAAGACCGCTTGTTACGGTTGAAAGATCTTAGTCTTGTTTTCCCATTTCTTATTGTGGTTTGATCATTGATTGTTGTTTCACGTGTTTATGTGAAATCTATATATATATATTTATAAAGTTTAATGTTGACAAAGAAACTTAGAAAATAAAAACACATACTTACAGCCTCTAATTTTTGGTTTGAACTGTCTTCAGGAGAGATAAGAGAGAGGAACCAAGCGCACTGGTACAGAGACGGTTGGAGATGGGTCTCCATGTGTGTGTTTTTAATTTCTCGATATTTGTTTGTCTACATTGAACTTTATTTGTTCGTTATTGATTGTTATTTCACGTGTTTATGTGAAATATATATATATATATATATATATGGTATACAATTCTAAGATTGCACAATAAATACATTTCATTTATATATCTGTCCGGTTTGGACTTATATATTTTCATATATATTTTTTATAACCAATGAAAAGACGGTAGTGCACAGCTAGACAAAGGGATAACTCACTTCTATATTTCGACCATCGTCGTCAACAGGAGGCGTAGAGTTCCGCAGAAAGGTTGAGCGCCGGCTCACTATATATATATATATATATATAACAAGATTTCACAAAAGACGTGAAATAACATACAATGATCAAACCACAATAAGATTTTGACTCTGTCGAAGACCGCTTGTTACGGTTGAAAGATCTTAGTCTTGTTTTCCCATTTTTTATTGTGGTTTGATCATATATATGTATATGTACTAAAACTCTCTTATCTGTAAAATATTACATAGCTGGAAAATTCTAAAGTACTACTAAAAAAAAAAAAAGATTTCAACATCAGATTAAAAACACACACATGGAGACCCATCTCCAACCATCTCTGTACCAGTCCGCTTGGTTCCTCTCTCTTATCTCTCCTGAAGAATTGGTGATGAAATTAAAGAATTTAATTCTGTCCAAAATTTAAAAAAACAAATTTCCGTTGCAGTGTTTGTTAGTATATGATTGACTTGTAAAGAATGTTTGGTATAGTTTGTAATTACTCTATTAAGTTACCTACTCCACATGTGGCTTTTTTTAAGACACCTGTACGCTTGTTTTTTTTCTTGTTTTTTTAATTAAATTACTTGCTAGTAGTATAATGAATATTAATTGGTTATACTAATGTATTTTTATGCTATAAATAATTCAAATATACTTCTTAAGTTACTTAGTTCGTTATCCTTATTTGAGTTAACAGTAATATTTGCTATTTATAGACTGAATATATCAGATTAATTCGCTATAGAAAAAAAAAACAAAAAAAAAAGACAAGGGGGCTTGAATTAAAACCATCTTCATGTTGTAGTTCAAAGAGTTCCATTTAATTAACACTAACGACATCTTTAATGGAAGACCGTTTCTTTTTTAGATAAATCAATTCAAGTCATTAGATATAATCTTGTGTACTTATGTATTCAGTTCTTGCATTGCTCTTGACGGCACAAAGTTTTTGCACAGTTGTTGTGAAGTACTTCATATATTATTAGTTCTTATCATATCATGTTATCATATATAATTAGTTAATATTTAATTATTTTATGTTCGGTATCTAGATGATGTTGAGAGATGACATACTTTTTTTTTTTTTTTTTTTTTTAGGTAAAAGAAAATTTTCCCACGGGAATGGGAATATACCAATGGTTATCATGCAACCTCTAAAGGTCCATGTCATCCATTTAGTGAACTATTTTAAGCTTGTATGCGCATATCAGCAAAACATAACTAAAACTATATGAAAGCGTGCTGAATATATAATATTCACTATATAATATAATATGGTGAATATATAATTCATATATAATAATCAAAACCGAAACTCCAATATTCCCCTCAGTTTGTTAAACTTTTACAAATTTCAAAATGATCTATTACAGGTTTTTTTTTATATTATATTCAGAGCTGATTTTTTTACACTTAATTTAAGAATACTTTTTTTTTCTAAAAAAATTTTTTTTTTTATTTATCATTATAAAATGATAATAAATAAATATTATTTTAATTGTTTTAAAAAAAATTATTGTATTTTCACATCATTTTCTAAACGTAATGAAACTATTCCATATTATCACTTCATTTACTTAATGGTGTTATGATTTTTAAAAGGAATAAATGAATATGTATCTTTTCATATCCTAGTTAGTAAATTAATGAGGACAGTATCTGGTGGAAGGGGGGTGGGGGCAGGTTAGCTCAGTGGTTTACTCGCCGCCGGGCTGGTAGTCCGGGGTTCGATCCCCACCTGGCCCTCGATTTATCCACGCAGGAGATGAGTAAATCTGAATGCATCGTCCCTCGAATAGCAGATTAAGCCGTCGGTCCCGAGCCTGTATGATGTCAAGTATTCGTTAAAGATCCCTACTCTAAATGCCTACTTGAGTTAGGCAAAATTTAGGACTCCCAATGTAGAATCTGTAGAATCACCGATCAAACAAAAAGCCGGTAAACGGCTGACATTATCACTCGCTAGGGGATCAGTTTAAACAATAAAAAAAAGTTCACACTGTTGAATAGAGTAATATTACTTTTTTAATTTTAACAGTGACAAAATAGTTAAAGCAGGAATGGAAACTATATGAGAAGGTACTAAGTGTCTAAAAAACTTTTGAGTGAATCGTTTATGGTTAATTACTTATGTGGGTGTACATCCTGATTTACAAGGGTCCATCCTTTATGTGGGTAAACATCCTGATTTACAAGTGTCCATCCCTTATATGGGGTGTACATCCTGATTTACAAGGGTCCATCCTTTATGTGGGTAAACATCCTGATTTACAAGTGCCCATCCCTTATATGGGGTGTACATCCTGATTTACAAGGGTCCATCCTTTATGTGAGTAAACATCCTGATTTATAAATGTCCATCCCTAATTTGGGTAAACATCCTGATTTACAAGGGTCTATCCCTTATATGGGTGTCATCCTGATTTACAAGGGTCCATCCTTTATATGGGTAAAAATTCTGATTTACAAGTGTCCATCCCTTATATGGGGTGTACATCCTGATTTACAAAGGTATATCCCTTATTTGGGTAAACATCCTGATTTACAAGGGTCTATCCTTTATATGGGTGTACATCCTGATTTACAAGTGTCCATCCCTTATTTGGGTAAACATCCTGATTTACAAGGGTCCATCTTTTATATGTGGGTAAATATCCTGAAATCTAATGAATCATTACTTATGTACCCTGAAACCTTAATTGTAAGAACCTATCACTTATATGGGATATACAATTTGAATGCCATGAACACATAAGTTATTTAGAGTAATCTTCATGATTGCCTAGAGCCCAGCACTTATGTGGAGAAAACATCTTGATTCCAAAGAATCATTACTTATGTGGATTGAACTCTCATTTACAAGAATCCATCACTTACGTGGGATATACGAGTACCTTTTGAACTTCATAAACTAAGTAAATTAGTGAACAATATAATAATGCTGATACATTGATACAAGTTAACAATAATGATAACAAATAAATGAAGAAATGATGGAAAGTGCAATAATAGGAATTTGTATTACATTTATCTAGAAGTGAAATAGTTGTAAATGCAGTAGCTGTTAACTTATTACATCTTGATGTATCAAGGTTAATACTTTTTTTTATAAAGTATTATGAATATTTTGTAAGTGACTGTTTTCTTTCTAAGAGTTTGTCAGTATGATCTTTTTATTTTAAAGATAAACTGATTTGTATAAACAGAAATGTTGAAGAAATCTATTCACTTAATAAATACTTCTGCTGAAAGGTAGAGTTAGTAGATTGAGAACGATCCCTGGTGAAACATGACAGTGGATGTCAAAATCATAAAAAAAAAAACAAAAATATAGTTCAGAAAAGGTAATTGGCATTGTCAGAGGGCTATCAAAAGAAAGATTGATGCATGTATTGCAGTCTCTTTAATTCAAACTTGGGAGCTATAAGAGGAAAGAAAAGTCATTGAACGATTAGTTTCTCAAATGAAATATTACATATTGTTGAACCAGTAAAGACATTAAACCTTGATAGTATCTTAATAACAGCCCTCTTGACAATAGAGTTTCTTTTTGTAAAATATTAGAAACTGTTTTATAATTGGAATAATAAATATAGCAATTCTTGCAAAGGGTATTTTATTTTATTTTTTTTTTTGGCTTTAGTTAGAATAAAGTTCTAACAAACGTTTTGACTTTAATTTAAAGGAAAGGCCGCAGTTGGTAGCAATTGATGTGTAGCATTCCTTCAAGGAGTGTTGGCCTTAAGTGTAGTTTCTGTTTAAGTTGTTAACCTGCCTGCCTCAGGCAATGAGTTAAAAGAGTTAACTTTATGAGGTCTTTTCCTGCAAATGGACCTTTCAGAAACTGTAATCTCAGTGGCTCTGCCTGGAATGTTGACGATGAAAATTTGCTTCGGCCCATTTATTTTCTTTTTTCAATAATTAATAAATTTTAAATAGTAATAATAAAACTCAGTTGTTTTATTATATTTCTTTCATAATTACTTCTGATAAACATGCGTACATATATATATTATTGAAAATGACACCAGACCTAGCTGATACCTGTTTCTTAACAAGTTTTTCAATTTTTCTAAATAACACTCTCCTTATTTCATCTACACAATAAAATATCTCCTATAGTCGACATGTTTCGAATGATTAAAATTCATCATCCAGGACGTGAATAACTTCTTGGGTGAATTTTCTGGTTTATTATATCTGCATTGTGAAGACAATAGGTGTTGTTTTCCTTCAAGCAGAGAGATGTATTTTATTATGTAGACGAAATAACGAGAGTGTTATTTAGAAAAATTGAGATACTTGTTAAGAAGCAAGTATCACCTAAGTTTGGTGGCTTTCGTTGATAGATCAGTCACATTTAAGAGTTCCTTATGGTCGTTTAGAAATGAAACGATCCATATTACTTTACAATTATAACGAAAGTAATACAAAGATAGACACTGATATACCTCACTTCTATATTTCAACAATTGTCATTATCAGAAGGCGAAGTCGCCGTATGAATATAGTATAAAAATACATAAATATAATAAAAAAATATAAACATATACTATAAAATGATAGCTAAGGCTTTTAATCAGTGGCCCTGGATCACAAGGTGTTTTCCAAAAGATATTTCGAAGTTTTACAGTAATGTATAAGTTTTGTCAGAAAGAAGGAAATTTTTCCGTTTAAAGCAGAATTTTTTAAAGAAGTAATGAAGCGATACGAATAAAGGGAACAGGTAAGAAATATAGCTGGAACGAAAGGAACCAGTTGACAATTTTAATAGCAAGCAAAGTTTCTTTTTTTTTTTATAAAAAAAAATACGACGTTTCAGGCGGTTTAATTCAAAACTAATATTTAATATATATCCTTTACAAAGATTAACAATGAACACTGAAGTACATTTTTCAACAGAATTCACACTAAATTGGCTATTACTGCTTGAGTTCAATTAATATTATCTTCTTTCATATGTTAATTAGATGGGTGCAGGTGTTCACATTTTGGTAGGTTATATTTATCATTTAATGCTTAATGAAATTTGTTTACGAATCCACTGGTTTGACGTTAATAGTCATATAACAGCAACTGATGTTCCAAATACTTCCATAACCTTAAGTAACCAGTGGTTACTGATCATTCTCAGTTATATCGCACTCAATGTATAGTTGGTCATAGTTATATTCAAGTTAACGATTATTTTTCAATATATATGTATATATATATACAGGGTGTCCACAAAGTCCGTGTGCGTTTTAAAAAAAATATACCCTTATTTGTAGCTGGGATAGAAATGATCTGTAAAAAGGATTAGAAAGAAGTAAATCTATATTTTTTAAAGTTTTATTGAAATTTTATCCACTTAACCTCCATCATGTGGTAACCTCTTCCATACAGATAAATCATGAATTTCCTAACAGATAAATCGGAAGAGGTGAACCATTTCATTCATCTTCACGCCAGACTTGACTCCATTAGATTTTTCTTATAGGGGTATGTGAAAACAACTGTGCATGCATCTAAATCTTGTTCATTTGAAGATTTGAAATCTAAAATAACTAATAAGATTTTACGGATTACTGTAAATCAGTTAGCGCATGTTTTCCGTAAACTGCAAAGCTGTATTACTCTTTATATTGCTAATAATGGAGGACTGTGGAAAATAAAAATTAATTTTACAATAAAACCTTAAAAATGTAGGTTTACTCCCTTCTAATCTTTTTTTACAGATTATTTCTATCGTAAATACGAATAAAGATATAATTTTTTTAAACTGCACATGGACTTTATGGACACCCTGTATATATATATATATATATATATATATATATATATATATATAGCATTTAAAAAAGAACACATAGAAAGGAAACCACTGAACTCACTACTATATTTCGATGTCTTCGTCTTCAGGAAAAGAAGTGAATCGCTCCAAAGGCTGATAACGACTCAGCCTTTATATATATTGAATATATATTCAATATTTATTCATATTGACCTCACCCGGTGAGTTCTTTAGTTGGACGACCACCACTACGGTCGAAATATTGAAAAGGGAGTATTTGTTATGTTCCTGTCTATGTGTCACAGTTTATTTATTTATATATATAAAGATAATTAAATGACTCAAATGGACTACTGCCGCAATAATGAAAAGAGTTGCTGCGGAAGAGTACTTCTATTTGAAGACGACTGTCAAAATAGTTTGATTTTTGTTGGAAGGGAACTCCGGCCTTAAAGGAAATTTCTGTTGAAAATCTAATAAAGATTAAAGTTAAAACTAAAAAAAATAGTTTTATTTGTATATATTTTTTAAGATTTATTGAGGGTTTTTGGTCTAATATTCAAAAAACTTCGTTGCCAACGTTTCGATATATATTTATATCATCTTCAGGGCTAAAAACATTGTTACATTGAGCACACTTATTTCAACAAAACTGGTATGCTATTATGTACATGGTCAACAAAAAATTGAAAAATTACAATGGTAGAACTATAGATTTTTATATTTAAGTTTGTTTTAATAATGTTTGGAAGCTACAAAGATATAAATTTGTTTACCTGGGAAGTATGTTTACTGTTGTTTGTTATGTTTCTTCCTTTTCATTTATTTGTATAGCTAGACAATGCTATATTAGTATGGTTACAGCAATGCTGATATTCGTAGTATAGTATTTCTATTTCTCAGGTTTTAATAAACCTATTAATTTCTGATAGATAGTTCTTTTTAATTTTCCATCATTTGCATAAACAACACCCTTTTCATATGTTGTTATTATCATATTTAATTTAAAATATTCCATTTAACAGAACAGTACTATTATTTCATTAACATTATTTATTGAAAACAGGCAAAGTTAATTATTTGTTGTTAGTCAAGAATGAATGGTTGTTTAGATTAAGAATGAATGGATTTGATTTTTTTTTGAGTTTCAAAACAAAATTGACATCAGTAACGGATTAATTACAATTCTGTGACAGGTTTTCTTTAAAAGGTACTATAATAACTGTCAACTATAATCTTGAACTAAGTCCAGTAAAAACTTCATACGTCCATTAGTTAGCTGAAAACCCGCCTTGTTTGTTACAAACAAGAAAACCGGTGAGCAAATCATCTGAATCCTATTTCAAACATCATATGTAAACTGATAAACCATCTGTTTTTGAAATGAAAATTAATTGAATTTTAGAATTGAATTTCAATTAAAGTTATTTTTAATAATTGGTTGTTGTTATGATTGACGAAATATATATGTGGTTAAATTAATGACGTCTGCTTTAAAATATATATATAGGAAGTTAGTGATTACAGTATGTGATGAAACGTGGTCCAGAATAAATAGGATTTTGACTGCTATTTCATTCTAAAGAAACAAAGAGTGAGACTTGACGTGTATGAAATCTTAACACATGTATTGTTTACTTCTGGCAAATGCGGTTGATTTAGTAAGAGATAGATGTTAAATATAAGTAAATATTATTACGGAAAATACGTGTAATTATACATACTTGCATAAACACACACACACACGCATATATATATATATACACTTTTTCGATGAAAATACGATCCGAAATGGACAAATACAGTTCAATGTACATAAAGAAACATAGAAAAATTAAAAACACACACTTACAGTCTCTAATATTTGGTTTAACCGTCTTCAGGAGAGATAAGAGAGGGAAACCAAACGCACTGGTACTATAACCGTCTCTGTACCAGTGCGCTTGGTTTCTCACTCTTATCTCTCCTGAAGACGGTTAAAAAGAAAAATAAGAGACTGTAAGTGTGTGTTTTTAATTTTTCTATGTTTCTTTATGTACATTGAACTAAATATATATATATATATATATATATATATATTACTTCGAATGAAATGAAAGGTCCGTACGGACAATAAAAACTTTAACACGCGAATACTTCGCACTTCTTCCCGATGACGGTGGAAGTCGAAATATCGAAGTGAGTTCTGTAGTGCCTTTCTGTATTCTTTCCGATGTGTTAAAGTTTATGTATATATATATATATATATATAATATATCCAACAAAATTTTACTATAGACACGTGGAATAACAATCATTTATCAAACCACAATAAGAAATGGGAAAAAAAGACTAAGACCTTTCAACTGAGGTCTTCGTCAGAGTAAAAAACCCAAGAAACCTAACAGTTTGTTCGTTGAATTGACGAAGTATTGGAACGATTTCAAATTTGACATTTGATATTTCAAATTTCATATTTAATATTATATAAAATAAAACAATAATTTGAAGGAACAGTATTTGAACTGTTATATATATTTATATATATATATATATATATATATGTGTGTGTGTGTGTGTGTGTGTGTGTGTGTCCCTTATATCCTTCATTTTTGTTGGGATTTCATTAATTCATTTATAAATGCAAAATAGTCATCTATACCTTATGATTTGTATGATATCATAGATTCTGTATTATCTTAACACATAATTTTTTGTCAAAGTGTTTACACACTATCTCTTATATTTATTTTATATCATCAATAACTAATTCAATTCTCCACGAAGTGAGAAATGTAGAAATATTAATATTATAAGGATAAACAATCAATATATGGTTTCATTTATAAACCATTAATTTTTATTAAAATTCGGAAATAATGAAGTAATGTAGTTTAGTTAGTTTTATTTGTGGGTGTAGTGGCAAATATTAAATATAACCCTGATACAGGTAGTTAAAAATAAATGTGCACGCCTTATGGCTGAGGCACCTTGGTATGCCAGAAATGTGGATATTCAAAGAGACCTGAGGTTAGAATCAATTGACGACTTCACAAATAGACTGGTGGGCAATGAGGACACGAAAATCCCACCCCATCCAAACCCCCTTGTTCAGAGCCTATCCCTAAGAACTCCGCAACCATATCCATCATAGACGCTGTTGTTGAAATAGAAAGCCAAAAACCCTAGACTGACAACATTTCACGTCTCAAGAAGACCAGACGACCACGAAATAATGCATAATGAATACCAAACAAAAGACTACAGACAGTTACTTATTGACTCCATAAACACAGCAGTAGTAAGTCCATAACCTGGAACTGCTAATTACAACGGGCACTACAGTGCGCGGAAAGAATCGTTGGTCGTTGGTCGTTGGTCATTGGTCGTTGGTCGTTGGTCATTGGTCGTTGGTCGTTGGTCGTTGGTCGTTGGTCGTTGGTCGTTTGGGTCGTTGGTCGTTGGGTCGTTGGTCGTTGGGTCGTTGGTCGTTGGTCATTGGTCGTTGGTCGTTGGTCGTTGGTCGTTAGTCGTTGGTCGTTGGTCGTTGGTCGTTGGTCAAATATGAACTTATCTTAATGATCGACCCTGAAAGTTATTGTTCTTGAAGTTCCATTGTTTGCTATTCAGCTAACTTTTTTTTTTTTTTTATCCTTTAGTATCATATCAATTATCTAGTAGTGTAATTTTAGCTCACTATATCCAATCTATCAAGAAAGAATCTTTAAATTGGATTCTGACGTCTTATCGTTTTTTCATCCAATTAATTCATTTGAATAAAAATGCTACGCATTTTAGCAAAGGTTGTTCCATTTAAATTTCCTCCTGATAATGATTTTAATGAAAGATTTTTTTTTATTTTCAAAGCACTTTCTTATCTTAAAATACTCCATTATATAAATGTTACAAAATAAAATACCTTTGTTTCTTATTATATAAATAAATATATAAATAAAATATTTCAATCACTGTTATATTTACTTTCAGATTCCAATCTACTTTAAAGTTTAATAAATTTAGTTGACTGTTTATGGATTAGTTTATTAGTTATGTAATCTGTTATAGTGTAGTATGAGGGCGGTTTGATAAGTCCGTGACTTTTTGAATAAAATAAATATTTTTTCGGCAAAGAAACATTTTATTTTTCTACATAGTCACCTTTTAGCTCGATTCATTTAGTCCAGCGTTTCTCTAATTTTTTATTCCCTCCAAATAATACGTTTTCTCAAACCTCTCAAAATACTCGTTTGTTTCCGGTAATGACTTGTTCATTCGACTCAAATCTTTTACCGCCCAACCATTTCTTTAGGTTTGGAAACAGAAAATAGTCGTAGGGGGCTAAATCAGGAGAATATGTTGGATGGGGTAGCAGTTCGTATCCCAATTCGTGAATTTTGGCCATCGTGACTAGACAAGTGTGAACAAGTGCATTGTCTTGATGGAACAGCACTTTCTTCTTTGCCAAATGCGTCCGTTTTTGCTTCAAATCAACGTCGAATCTGTGATCGTTTTACCTTTTTCGAGGTAATCGATGTGAATGACACCACGTGCATCCCAAAAAACTGTGGCCATGACCTTGTTGGCTGACAGACTCTGGTTTTCTTTGATCCTCGTTCGCCACCACTAACCACCTCGTATTTACTCATATTGGGGAATTTCAAAATGTACGTCTCCGCACAAAAAAAGTGTAATATGGAAATTAACAACGCGTTTCCAACACTTAGTGTTCTTCTTTGGTCAGTTCTTTCTAGATCACTCAACATCTCAAGAGCTCATATTTAACCCGAAGAAGAACACTAAGTGTTTGAAACGCGTTGTTAGTTTTTATATTGAACTTTTTTTCTTGTGTTTGGAGACGTAATTCTTGGGTTAGTGTTTTGGAACAATTTTATTTGATCGTACTACCGAGGTAAATTTAATTTTATTAAAAAATTCATAAATCCCTTTTGAAAAAATGATTTGTAAAAGGCTTTTTACCAAACAGACTTTACCGTTTATTACTTTTACCTTTGTTAGCCTCGACTTTCTCTTTTGAACGCTCCTTGCTGAAGGTACCCAGAAGGTTGAAAAAAGTAGCCAACTACTTATATCAAAATAGCAAAAATCTGACGACAGTATAGTCATATTTTTAACAAAAGTACCTTTGACAGAAAGCAATATAGATAAAACGTCATTCTGATAAAAGTAGTTCTTAACAAATACCATTGACAATTGCACACAAAGTTTCTAACAAAGAAAATTAAATGTTTTTCTGTTGAACCGTCATCAGGTTCACTAACTATATCAGGGATAATTTAACTATCCTTGATATGGTTCTCGACCACTAAATATCAAAAACACTTAATTAGTTACCAAGGATTAGGTCCAAAATAACAACAATTAATTATCAATTTTGATAATGCCGAACAGTTTTCGGTGATACGTCGGTCGGCTGAAAATTAATAAATTTTGGACATAATCCACGAAAACCAAATAGGTATTTTTAATTAAGAAAGGAAAAAAAAAGGAATGAAAATATTATTCAAATTTCTAACGTAGTGCCATCAGTTATTATATGGTATTTCCTAATAACTGACATTTCGTGTAAACAACGTTTCGAACAAATAGTGTTCTTCTTCAGGCATTAACGAAAAAAAATTGTATTTTATATTTTTTTTATTTTGTACTATATTTACTTTGTACTACAGATAACTTTTGATGATATTGTATTTTTTAGTTAATGCCTGAAGAAGAACAAACACTACGTGTTCGAAACGCGTTGTTTATACGATTAAGTTTTTATATGTGGAGACCATTTCATTAGCTCATTACCCTGTAATCATTCAAATTTAGTCCTAACGAACTGAAATTTCAATTTTTTTAATAACGAGGTTTATAATTTAAGCGTTATATCTTTCTTTCTTTATTTGAAAGTGTGGAAATTAATCTGTGAATTCCATTATTTACGTCAATATTTCAATTTTCGGATGAAATTTCACATAGTATATTTGCACAATTGCTATAAAACTGCAATAATAGTATGTTGAATTTCATTTTTAAGAAAAACAATATTTTTCATAAAATAATTTACGACAGTCGTGAAAGCACATGCAGAATTTTTGAAATAAAATTTCCCATGGTATATTCGTACAACTGCAGTGAAATTTCAATAATGTTCTTCATTAGTAGTGCAATCTGTTATAGTGTGGTATTTCAAAAAAAAATTAATTCTCGAAACGCGTAAAAAAAACAACGCGTTTCGAATACTTAGTGTTCATATTAAACTTTTTTGTGCAGAGACGTAGTTTTTTTTTTATAAATTCCCTCATAATGTTCTGGTTGGATTTCATTTTCAAGAAATAGAATATTTCGTGGTTTACTTAAACCTGCTACGATTTTATTTAAGTGGTTGGTATGTGGAAGTTTTTTTTTTTTTTTTTTTTTGGTTCAGTTGAACCGGTTGACTTAAATTTATTGATTAAATTCACCACGGTCTTACGAGAAGGAGCACATCGATTATCAAAATCAGATATGGCATTCGCAAAGAGTTTTCCATCATTTTTTCATTCTTTATAACGAGAATTTTTTTTTTTTTAAATTTATACCTGTTGTTCTATTGTGTACCGTTTTTACGTTTCAAAGGCGAGTAAGACTAATGACAGTATAAAACCTCTACTCTAGATATACACCGCAGACAAATATCGCTTCATTTTAAGATATTTATTTATTCTTTACTTTGGGATTATTTTTAACGATTAAGTGTTCCTAAGCTAAAAACAATTCGAAAGGCTTAAACAAACTGTAATCATGCCAAATAATTTATGGCAATTTTAATAAAGTTTAAAATGCTAACGAGTACAGTTTGAACTATAAACAACTCACGAGCTATAACCAGTTATAGTGTGGTATTTACTTATGAGTAGTCAGGAAAGATACGTGGGTCTTCACAAAAAAGATTTCAATATTCCAGTGTGAAGACTTAACGAATCATCCCAGATTAATTTTGAACTATAAACATGTTGCAAGAGTTGAGCAACATAGTTGTATATCATGCAGGGGTCCAAGTTAGCTCAGTGGTAACTACTCTGGACTTGTAGATCCAGGTTTCAATAGCCACTCTGGCCCTCGATTTTTTTCACTGGGATGGTGAGTAAATCTGAGCACTTAGCCCCTTGGAGAGACTTTCAACCTGTTTTGACTTTATGTGTTTCTAAGCCTTTCGGTCATATAATCACCAAAAATCAAATCAGGCCGACTAGTTTAACGTGCTGTCCTTTAGCCACTTTAGATTACTCCAAAGTGCGAGAGACCTTAAACCATTGGTGCGAAGCCTTTACGATGTCAGGTACTCGTTAAAGATCTCTACTCTAAAAATCGCTTGAGTAAGGCATAATTTAGGACTCCCAGTGTAGAATCAATCTTTATTGTGTGTTATCATAAAGAGCCAGTATTCGGCCTATGTGTGAGACTGTCACTGCAACCAAACCAAACCCATATGTAATATATGTTGTACTTCATGTATAATTCCTATACTAAACCTTTCAAATAAATCTAATATTGCCCATAGGAATTGTATTATCACAGCTGCTTCATGAACTAGTTCAGAACAAAAGTGATTCATCAGAAAAGCAATTGAACACGGAAACCAATACACATTTGATTATCTTTAATTTTGAAGAAGCACACTTGACTAAGCAGTGTTTATCATTCATAAACAATTGTTTATGATACTTGTTTTTAGTTTTATGAAGGTGGATTGTATTATCTTTCCTTGTGCCCTATAGTCTTATCAGATTATTTTGTTTCGTAAATCATTGGTTATTTATGGTAGTTCTCTACTAAATACAGCTATCTTATTGTTGAGGTTATGCGTTTATTTACTAAATGGAGGAGATAGCATTTATCAGTTGGTGGTCTGTTCGATTTCGTGAATAGTTTGAACAATATTCCAGTCGATTGCTCTATAGCGTAATTCAAATTGACGTCATACCATAGTGCTAGATACATTATACAGTAATCACTCCTATAATACGGTAGAATGGTTTTGCGTTGTAGGAAAACACGTTGTTCGAGGGAGGTGGATCGCGTTGTACAAGGGAGGTGGATCGCGTTGTACGAGGGAGGTGGATCGCGTTGTTTGAAAAGCGTTATAAGAGTGCCGTGTTATAGGAGATTACCATATAACGGGAAATCCCTGCTTTATACGAGGGACATGAAATCGCGTTATATGAAAACGCGTTGTACGAGGGAGGTGGATCGCGTTGTTTGAAAAGCGTTTTAAGAATGCCGTGTTATAGGAGATTACCATATAACGGGAAATCCCTGCGTTATACGAGGGACATGAAATCGCGTTATATGAAAACGCGTTATAAGAGTACAGTATTATTGTAAATGATATCCTCATAAAAGTTTAAAAAATTGTTTCAACAATACAAGCTTAGAGGCCATGGCATACCCAGTAGCTTGAGTGCTCTACGTTTGGACTGGTAGATCCAGGGTTCGATACCCACTATGGTCCTCAATTTATTCAGTCGTCCCCCGAAAAGGAAATTAAACCGTTTATTCTGACCCTGGTTGATACCAGATACTCGTTAAAGATGTCTACTCTAAATAAACTTTAATTAGTTAAACTTTAGGACTCCGAATCTAGAATATTCATTGTGTGTTATAACAAAGGACCAATATTCGGCCTGTATATTGGACTGACACTGTAACCTAACGTATAGTTGCATATGTTTTATTTGAAGTGTCACAAAGGGTCAATATTCGGCAAACATCTGAAGATGTCGTACTTCAGAGAGAACGTTGAGCCATCGGTCCCGAGCCTGCACAATATCAGATACTCTTTATAACCCCTACTCTAAATAAACTTGCCTTAAGCCAAATTGAGACTCCGATTGTGGAATGTTCATTGCGTGGTTTCATAAACAGCCAATCTTTATCTTATGTGTGTTCTCTCGTCGGACTACAGCTACAACTTATCTGTTTTGATATTAGAACGTGTACCCAGCCTTTCGGCCATATAACGTATAATAGCAACACATATCGATGCCTTTTTTACGTGAAAACTCTTTCGCCGCATCTCGGGGACAAAAGCCCTAGCCGAGGATAGAGGCAAAACAGCCTCCGAGATACGCCCGAGGTGGGCTACAACCTATCAGCGTAATATTGGACAGGTTCGACCCGAACCGAATGTAATCATTGATATTTTGGACCCGACCCGGGTGAGGGTGGGACTCTGGCTCGATCCGACCCGAATGTAATCATTGATATTTTGGACCGACCCGGGTAAGGTTGGCACTCTGGCACAACCCGACCCGAATATAATCATTGATATTTTGGACTCGACCCGGGTTAGGTTTGGACTCTGGCTCGACCCGACCCGAATGTAATCATTGATATTTTGGACCCGACCCGGGTTAGGTTGGGACTCTGGCTCGACCCGACCCAAATGTAATCATTGATATTTTGGACCCGACCTGGGTGAGGTTGGGACTCTGGCTCGATCCGACCCAAATGTAATCATTGATATTTTGGACCCGACCCGGGTAAGGTTGGCACTCTGGCACAACCCGACCCGAATATAATCATTGATATTTTGGACTCCGACCCGGTTAGGTTGGGACTCTGGCTCGACCCGACCCGAATGTAATCATTGATATTTTGGACCCGACCCGGGTTAGGTTGGGACTCTGGCTCGACCCGACCCGAATGTAATCATTGATATTTTGGACCCGACCCGGGTGAGGTTGGGACTCTGGCTCGACCCGACCCAAATGTAATCATTGATATTTTGGACCCGACCCGGGTTAGGTTGGGACTCTGGCTCGACCCGACCCGAATGTAATCATTGATATTTTGGACCCGACCCGGGTTAGGTTGGGACTCTGGCTCGACCCGACCCGAATGTCGTCATTGATATTTTGTACCCGACCCGGGTGAGGTAGGGACTCGGGTTCGACCCGACCCGAATGTAATGATTATAAATTTGGACCCGACCCGGGTGAAGTTAGGACTCTGGCTGGGGCTTGAGATCCAATCTCTACTACAGACTGCTAGGAGTCCATGTGGACCACTGCATTACAGCACAAGTTTCTGCTTGTAAAACCGCAACTTTTCATGTAACATTACCATCGATCTAGCTAGAACACAGGAAATTGATTTTTGTAGTAAATAAATATCAAGTACTGGATTTGTCAATCATTTTCCTCTGTTTTGTTTCAGTTTTAAATATGAAATACTTGTTTAAATGTAGTTGATGATACGCTTATGAATCAGGCTTAACACACCTGTGTATGAATCATTAAAAACTGCATTAAAATTTGTTAGTTTTGATCTCAGACACTGCTATGACAGACGACAGTACACCTGTTAGCCATTAATTTCTAGTCTCTAACGAGACATCTATGCAAGTGGTGAGATTATTTCTTTCCTAAGACTTTTAATTATAAAGTAACCTTTACTGTTACTGCTATCAACAAGAATTGTCTAGAAAATATTTTTAACTTCTCAACTTATAGTTTATATTTTTTTTTTAATCTCGTTCTTTGAAGACGTTTACATCGTAGATACTTTACAGAGATAAGCGGTTTATTTATACCGGTGGATCTCAACCTTTTAAACCATCGTGATTTACTTCGAATATACTGCTACATTTAAAACAGCAGTCAAGAAGTAAATCAAACAAAAAAATAAACGATAAAATGACTTTTCAAGATTTTTTTTTTTTATCGTTGAGTACTGAAAACAGCAGCCGATTTCTCTGCAAGTCACTTCCTGATGACCACTAAAGTAGAATTTACTGAAAAGTAAAAAATAAAAGGAATGTCCCATTGCTTTTTATATTTGTATTACATTTTATATGTTATTTTATTATGTTCTTGGGCCCTTTAGGTTTATACGTATGTATTTATATATAACAAGATTTCACAATAAACACATGTAATAACAATCAATGATCAAACTACAATAAGAAAAAAAGATTCTGACCTTTCAATCGTAACAAGCAGTCTTCGTCAGAGTCAAATGTGTAACAACTTATCCAGCTTCAGTTGAAATTTCACTCTGACCTTCTTACGGTTAAAAGATCTTAATCTTTTTTTCTCATTTCGTATTGTGGTTTGAACAAACTACATTTATATATATATATATATATATATATATATATATATATATATATATATATATAAAGATTTCACAAAAACACGTGAAATAACAATCAATGATCAAACCACAATAAGAAAATGGGAAAACAAGACTAAGATCTTTCAACCGTAACAAGCGGTCTTCGTCAGAGTCAAAAACCCAACTGATCAGTTTTCTTATTGTAGTTTGATCATTGATATATATATATATATATATATATATATATATATATATATATATATATATAAGAATTAAAGTTTATCAGGACTAGATCAGTTCTTCAAGTTTAAAATAAATTCTCATGACAAACGTTTCGGTTTTTATTTAAAACCCTTTTCATAGGCAGAAGTATAACATTTTGAAACAGAAAAACTAGATATTACATTAGAGATAGTATGACATCTCTAATATACTATACTATATATATATATATATATATATATATATATATATATATATATATATATATATACTATTAGTGATCAAACCACAATAAGAAAATGGGAAAACAAGACTAAGGTCAGTTGAATTTTTGACTCTGACGAAGACCGCTTGTTATGGTTGAATGATCAGGGTCTTGTTTTCCCATTTTCTTATTGTGGTTTGATCATTGATTGTTATTTCACTGGTTTATATGAAATCTTTTTATGTACTAATAGAAGTATAACATCAAAAATGTTATACTTCTGCCTATGAAAAATGTTTTAAATAAAAACCGAAACATTAGCAATGAGAGTTTAATTTAAACTTGAAGAACTGACCGAGTCCTGATAAACTTTAATTCTGTTTCTATTTCACGGTTGATATTTTTATCTAAATATATTAGTGTAATTAGGTAGCAAACCTTCATTAATACATACACAATTAAATTTTTTGCCAATTTCTCTATGGCTGATATCATAGATATATCATGATATATGATATCATAGATATATCATCCATAGAGAAATTGGCAAAAAATTTAATTGTCTATATATATAACAAAATCAACGTTTATCAAGACTCGGTCAGTTCTTCAGGTTCAATATAATCTCTCATTACCAACGTTTCGGTTTTTATTTAAAACATTTTTCATAGGCTGAAGTATATAATTTTTGAATCAGAAAAACAATGTATTTTTTTGTTTCAACTACTAAGTACTATTAGTAGTGGCACGTCTTCATTCAAACTAGACAGTTGTTTGCTGAAATTCGCAAATTGTTTTCTTTGTAAAATATCCCTTTAAGTAGTACTACTAAAATAAATAATGTATGCAGTTTGTTATTTAAAAAAAAATAAGATGCTCCTATAACTTCAAATAACAAAGTTATTGTGCTCTAATTTAAACTATATTTCCATTTAAAAAAAAAAACAATTAAGATTACAAATATATAAGATTTCGGAAACAATTCTAAATAAATATTTTGTAATTTTAATGTTTTATAATATTTATAATTCAATATAAATAATGAAACAAAAATGAATAAATAAAAGACATAAAGTCTTTAATTTTTGGTTTGAACCGTTATCAGGAGATATAAGTAAGAAAAAACCAAACGCACTGTTACAGAGACGGTTAGAGACAACATTGTTGGTGTCCGACGTTCTCTCCACTAGGTCGCCTAATTCCCTTTTCTTATCTCTCGTGATAATTGTTGAAACTGAAAATAGAGTTTTTTTTTATTTTTTTCGTTATTTCTTTTTGTTTCTTTATCTATATTAAACTTTATTTTTATTGTTTTTTTTTTCATCGTAAAAATTTCTAATATTTAGTATACATGGAAAAAAATTCTAAATTTTTTAATATGGTTTGTAAAATTGCGAAGAATATACGGTGTTACAATGTATGATATTTATTTATACAGGCATTCTGGTGTTTAGTGATTTGTTATACCTGTTTAGATTTAATAGCCCGCTGATGGGACACAAACCTGTGTCCAATTGATGTTTATAATTATGTGAGCCGACGTCTTTAGGGGTGTTTTGTTAATTTTTTATTTAGGTGAAATAGCGAGAAAGTGACTATTGATGGGAGGGGGGAGTGGGGGGGGGACTCATTTTGATTGAAAGAGGGCGAGTTGACGACGGTAAGACCTAGTTTTGAAAGGCTGATGAGGTCTTCACGTGAGAGGGAGAGTGTTGGAGGGTGCAAAGCTCTCTTGGTTCAAGGTCCCCCCTCACGCACACACACACACACACCGCTTCATTACACAACCCATCATCGTATTAACATTCCTTGACACGCGTTTCGCTTTACTCGCAGCTCTGTTAGCTCTTGCCTCTTCTACTATAGCAGGATATCCCCCTCCCCAACTAATCCTCATATCGCTCCCATCTCAATTGCCTTCCACATAATCCTATCTGTTGATCTTCTTTGCATGGCTCCAGAACAACTATGTCATGGATCCATATAGAACAGGAACAGCCAAACTTTTACATAAATGAGCCAAACTGTTACATAAATTAGCCAAACTTTTATGTTATTAGAACATAACTGTTTGTTATGTGTTATATTTTTGGCTTTTGTATTTTTTTTAAATCCATTTATTTAGCATGCTCCATATATATATATATATATATATATATATATATATATATATATATATATATATATATCAGTTCACAAACGAAGAAAAGCAACACACAGAGAAAGAGACACACTTACAAACTCAAATTTTCGGATGATCCGTCTTCAGGAGAAAAGAGAGAAAGGGCGACCAAGCACGCCGGAAACACAACGGCAGGAAACCGTCCCGGCAACCGACCGTGCTGCCACGGACGCCCGGTTCAGGAAGTAATGAAGTAGAGACGATCAGAAGAAAATTAATAATAAAATTAAAATTAAGAATTAAGAAAAGCAGTTCTGGTTGATTGAAGGTAAAATAAACAGCAGGAAGATAAATGAAGTATAAAAAGGAATACCGTGAAAAATACCTAAAAGCATGAAAAAGGAAGATAACAGAGTTGGTAAGGCGATGAGAAACAAATGAAAATACAAGGATAAGATCAATTAAAAATAAATGTAATAATATAAAATAAATAAATAATTAAAGCAATTTAAAAAAAGGAATAAAAATAAATAAAATAAAATAAAATAAATTAGATAAAATAAAAATAGTAAATAAATGTTAAATAAAAAAAAAATATATATATAAATAAATAAAATAAAGATAAAATATATATATATATATATATAATAAAATAAAATAAATTCAAAACCGAGGAAACACACAGAAAGAAACAGACATAACTCACATCGATATTTCGACGATTTTTGTTTTTAAAAAAAAAACAAAAAAACTAGTATTTTTTCAAGATTTAAAATTCAAGAAAATAGTATGAGAATTATAAATCATTGAACATTTTTTTAAAGAAATGCATAAAAATAAATTCAGTTAAACAATCGTGTATTCTGAAGAAGTTGACCTTTCGAACTTCAAAAGATTGATATATTTACAAGTTTTTGTTTTTTTTTTGTTTTTTTTTTTTTAGAAATACTTACCATATCAAATTACCCTAAGTCAATCATTTTAAGACTTCTGTTCAACAAAAAAAAAAAAAAAAAAACAAAAAGAAAATATTTAAAAGCATTTGGTATGCGATTAAAAAAAAAATGTTTTTTTTTAAAGAAATAATAGTAATACTAATTAATATACTTGTTTAAATCAGTGTAGAAAAGCATAAATTGTTCGAATTAATGCCTGAAGGATTCAGAGAAGCTGCAGGTTTGGCTAGGCGTCGGTGGGGGGTGGGGGGAGGGGGGGGGGGAGAGGATTGATTATAGCTATATATGACAAATCTGATACACGTCACACAAGGACTTTGTCTTATCAATTAGGCTTCTAATTGGATCTTATGTTAAACACAGATCTCCCTTAGTCATCATTTATTTGATAACTTCTGTATTAAATCCATATAATATTCACTTTATTTGTAAAACCATCTAGAATTTGTTTTATCTTTTTCTTTTTTTTTTTTTTTTTTTTTTTTAAAAAGTAAACTATTATTATTTTTACATTAAATTATTTAATTTATATATATTAAATAAAAAAAAATCGCGTTGAAATAATGAGTAAAAAATGTTACGGTTAGTTTTTTTATCAATCCATAACAAAACTATTGGAAAGTTTCGTTGTGATTTCCCAAAATAATTACCCATAAATGAAACTTACACTATAATTATATTGTAGTCTTTTCCTTTGAATAACTCATTTTTACAAGATGTAGCTCTACTGTTGATTTATAACAAAGATCGCAAACTCATTTCTATATGGATAACTAACATCTGTTTTAGTTCCTTTCTACGCAACATAATACACATATACAATATGAAAGAGAGAGAGAGAGAGAGTGAGAGAGAGAGAGTGAGAGAGAGAGAGTGAGAGAGAGAGAGTGAGAGAGAAAGAGTGAAAGAGAGAGAGAGAGAGAGAGAGAGAGAGTGAAAGAGAGAGAGAGGGAGAGAGAGAGGGAGGGAGGGAGGGATAGAGAGAGAGGGAGGGAGGGAGAGGGAGAAAGAGAGATGGAGGGAGGGAGGGGGAGAGAGATAGAGAGGAAGAGGGAGGGAGAGGGAGAAAGAGAGATGGAGGGAGGGAGGGGGAGAGAGAGATAGAGAGGAAGAGGGAGGGAGGGAGAGGGATGGAGAGGGGAGAGGGAGAGAGGGAGGGAGGGAGAGAGAGTGTATCTGTTAAATACAGATAAATATAAAATTGTAAAAGTTAACTCAAAAACTTTGGTTGAAATTTCGATAAAAAATTTAATAGTTCTTTTTCAAAGATATATCACTTAAGAATTACTTCTCCACATGAAAAAAGTTAAATATGATACTAACAAAGCGTTTCGAACACTTACTGTTCTTCTTCATAACCCTCGAGTCCTTCTAAAGTCATTCACATAGATCGACTCTCAATTTATCAGATGTTAACCTGAAGAAGAACACTAAGTGTTCGAAACGCATGTTTCATATTGAACTTTGTTTTGTATGGAGACGTAATTCTTGATTTCCCCGAAGATGAGTAAATACTATATTTTAACATGTATCTATTATTTCTATTATAGTAGAAATTAAACTAAACATTTAAAAAAAATCTCATTTTATTTTTGAATTAATTTAATGGGGATTCCAAGCTCATTACCTGCTTAATCTAATTCAAACAAAAGAGCACAAAGATTTCAGATAATGCGGTAGGATTCAGGTTACAGACGATTAGAAGATAGACATTATTATTTCAGTGGTCTTATTTCAGTTATTAATCAAAAGACAACCTTAGATGACAAGTATTAAATTTATTTCTATATTATTTACTAGCATACACGCCCGTCTTTGGCGATATTTTACAAACATCCATAGATGTTACGTTGTTTCAAAAATATTTTTACAAATTATAGAATATTAGAAAATATCATTATTATAATCCATAACTGTCATCAGATCTGGAGTATCTTTTACGTTTTGCAGTTTTTGATATTGAGCTCAAATTAAACTCTATTCGAGGCATAATTTTTATTTGGTACCCGGGTTGGTAAGATTCACTTGTTTAAACCAAGTAAATTATGATAAACCGAAATTAAAATCAACTAACAATACTTGTTGCAGTATCGGGCACCTTTAAATATCTGTAAATTTGTATTTTTAGCTGTATACCTGAGTAGCTAGCCAAACACAGCTTAAAAGTCGATAATTTTGCTTCAACGTTGAATTTCCAATCTATTGAAATCTTATCTTTTAAGTTAGACTTATACAAATCTACTGTCAAAAGTTACAGCCCGCTATGACTTTAACGGCTGAGTTTGCTTGTAACAAAATGTCACAAACAACTTGTGTTTGTTTGGACAAACAAACAGACAGAAATTTTTCTGAGGATTTATTTGGTTTCTCTATTGTACGAAACGTAAAGAATACTTGAAATGACTCAATTATAAGCAAGGTACAGACAAAACCAATCGTTTATTTGTATAGATATTATGAAAAATTAATGTAATATATTAACAACAATTGATTGACTGCTTTCCTAATATACCTTTTATATGTGTAGACAAATTATTATATTTGCTATATACGAGTATTTCATAATAACGTTTATATTTTTAATTAGTTTTTTATTGAACTACTCCGTTTATATTTAAAAATTTTAATTTAGTCTAGTTCATGGCTACTGAATTTATATTCATATTTAGTGGTATATATATATATATAAAGATTTCACATAAACACGTGAAATAACAATCAATGATCAAACCACAATAAGAAATTGGAAAACAGTTGGGTTTTTGACTCTGAGGAAGACCGCTCGTTACGGTTGAAAGACCTTAGTCTTGTTTTCCCATTTTCTTATTGTGATTTTATCATTGATATATATATATATATATATTCATATTTGTATTGGCGAATAATATATCAATATTCATTCTAGTAATACTCTCTAGCCATAAAACCTTAGAGTCCCGAGAAAAAGAACACTGAAAATTTGTTATACCTATTCAGAGTCAATAAATTTAATTTAATCTTAATTAATTTAATTTAATCAAGTTTAATTTAATTTCTTCTAATAAAGAGGAGTTCAATATGTTGATCAAGGTGTTATTGGTTGATCGCATTAAATTTAAACTTATCGCATTATTTAATCGCATTAAAAAACAATAACTTGGTCTTATAAGTCATCCCGCTACTGATTGATATACGAAAGCATGACGGCATGTCCAATGAAGTCTGATCTTTTTGATTTATAGATTTATAAATAAAAAAAAAGGTATTTATGCTTGACTGAGCAACGTGGTGAAAGTGGCTTTAAGTGCAGTAATAAGTGCGCGGAGGGAGATTTATTTACCTTGAATAAGTGGAGGACCAGAGTGGGTATCGAACCCCGGACCTACCAGTCTTGAGGGGACAGGACTACCCTGCATTACTACCACATAATTATATTGTATAGCCTAAAAATTATAATTTATGTCGTTATATTCTACCGTCCACAATATATTAGCACCACATTATATAGCTAAACTGCTAAACATTTATGTATGTTACTATAAATTGCTAAAAGGAAACAAACTTGTAACGACAGTTCCTTTAACAGCTTCTCTCTGCAGTAGTTACTAGACGACACGAAAGAGTCCAAGTCCCTACAAAACCAATGAAATCATCCTGTTTTGATATTAGAGCGTGTATCCAGCCTTTCGGCCATATCACGTGTAATAGCAACGCAGATTGATGCCTTTTAACGTGAAAGCTCTTTCGCCGCATCTCGGGAGCACCAAGCTCTATCCGAAAATAGGGCAACCAGCCTCCGAGATACGCCCCTAGGTGGACCACGCCGAGGCGAGCTTCCACGACCCCTACATCACAAAGTCAAAAAAAAAGGAAAAACGAAACATAAAACTCAGTACTTGTTCAAATGAAAAAAACACTTTATAAGAAAACATAAACATAAATCAATCCTCTTCTTCTTCAGATTACGGACGTCCAGTGACAACCACTCCTGGGCTCCTTCTCGTTCTTCTTATGCCCTCAATGAATTTAAGGAAATCATCCCTATGACTTGTAAGGGCAGTTCTATAAGTAGCCGCTACGAATTCTCCCGTCCTCACTTCGTACTCAAATCTTACACTGGCATATCTGGCAATGAAATCATCCTTGAATCAATAGTTAAACAATGCTTGTTTTCTATGCTATGATAGAAAACGTGTTTAATAACTCCCACTTTGGTTACTGAATATCTCCAGTAAACCCGAAGACCTGTTTCCAAATCACCTCTAAATTCAGCCATTCACAGTTATAAATAGTTACTTTACGCAAATATTAGGTTCGCCAAATATGTCATTCTTATCTATGAGGTAAATATTTACAACAAGTGAGAAATAAATAGGTTTTATGTTTAGTTTAATATAAGATCCTTATCCATATTACGAGTATTATCAAAGAAGCCATATTAGTCTGTCCGTCCATTCACAAATGTAAACAAATCCATTATTCAAAGATGATTATTCAGTTTTTATAGATATAACTCGTATTGCCCTTTGCCGTTATCGGAATTTTATTATTTTTTTTTTTTGACAATTTCTAATTTTAGATTTTAGATTTTTGAAAAAAAAATCATTGTTCAATATAAGATTCTCATTTCAGGATGAAATGTTTAAAACCATTCTTTTGTTTATATAAATTTTACGAAAAATAAATATACTTTACTAACAACAATTGTTGAAGGGCTTTTTTAATATATATTTTATATGTGTAGGCAAATAATTAAACTTTCATTATTTTTTCATTGAACTACTTCGTTTATATTTAAAAATATTAATTACTTTTATATTTAAGAATTACATTACTTAGTTTACATTAATTAGTTTTTCTGTTTCAAAATTTATACTTCTGCCTATTGAAAAGTTTTTAAATAAAGACCGAAACGTTGGCAATGAAAGTTTAATTTGAACCTGAAGAACTGACCTAGTCCCGATAAACTTTAGTTTTGTATATATATATATATATATGAGACGACAGTCACAGACGACAGTCGTCCTTCCATTAATTCCATTTTTCTCCTGAGGGTGACCACCATAACGGTCGAAATATTCAAAAGTAAGTGCTTTGTTACGTTTCTTTCTATGTGTCACAGTTTATATATATATATATATATATATATATATATATGCGAGTTCGAGATTAACAAAGAGCATCACACAAAGTAGGGAAACATATAAAATATATTTAATTATATATATCACTTTTAAAAAAAAATATATATATGTATAAATGTCAAAAATGTATTATATATGTCTGTGTAGTGACGTGTGTTCAACTAGTTACTGTAATAACAGGGAATGCTGCTGTTTGCATTAAGCGCGGACCTCCCTGAAGCTGATACTCGGCCTGCATGAAAGGTCACTCACGACTTGCACCTCCAACCCTTGCAACCTTTCAATACAATTATAAAAATATAATTACACAAACAAAACAAATAGATCATTTGATTAGTGTTGTTTATTCGTGTTTATTAGTGTGGTTTTCTTTATTCTTTATTACTTTGTAAAAAGTAACTTTTATTTTATAATACTCCTTATATTTATACTAAGTTGTTCATATTATGATTGGTACTTGTTATTTTTTTTCCATTTTATTTCAGCTGTCTTTCTAAAAAGCCAGGGAATGGGTAACACTAGTAAGTGGTAGTGTAATGGAGGGTAGGGGTAGGCTAAGTGGTTGTTAGCATGCCAAAATATACCATATACATGACTTGCAATAAGACCTAACCTATCTTAATTTCATACATGCATACTGTTAAAACCACTGAGGTTAGTATGATTTATATTAGAAATAGGTAAAACCGTCATTCCTCGTAAGATGATCATGGAGTTGGAGTGCTTTCGGACGTTGTCCATCTTCGATCGAAACGATTTGTTACGATCAAAGATGGACAACGTCCGAAAGCGTTCCAACTCCATGATCATCTTACGAGGTATGACGGTTTTACCTATTTCTAATATATCTCAATTTCATTTCATTTAACACACTACACAGTTAATTTAAATAAACACTATTATTAATACATAATAAACTTTACAATGGACTATAGTCATCACTTGGCCTGCAGTTATCAGAATAGGCTTTTAAAAAAAAGCCTATTCTGATGACGGCAGGCCAAGACGAACCATAAGATATATAGCCTAACCTCAACACAGTTTAGTAGGGTTAGACGGCTGAATACTGTAATGACCGATTTAAAAAAATTTGAATGAAATTGGAGTTACATAGGCATATGAGAACGGAGGATAGCTAGGCTATTCTGTCTCACCTTGCCTTAAATCACAATCATAATCAAAATCATCAAATAAAGGTGGATACAGTTAGTTTATCTTTATTATACCTTAAAATACGTAATAATGATATTGTTTATGCATAATAAAAGTACAATTTGCTTAAAATAACGAAATAGGAAATAGTCTAACTCTGCCCTCATTGTGAATTACCAATAGCCGGATGATAATTTATGCTATTCGGAAGAAAAAAAGTACGGTTTCTTAAAGTACGGAAACTTGAAAGTACGGTTATTTTAAGTACGGAAACTTGAAAGTACGGTTGTTTTAAGTACGGAAACTTGAAAGTACGATTATTTTAAGTACGGAAACTTGAAAGTACGGTTATTTTAAGTACGGAAACTTGAAAGTACGGTTTCTTAAAGTACGGAAACTTGAAATTAGGTTTTTTTTTTTAAGTACGGAAACTTGAAAGTACGGTTGTTTTAAGTACGGAAACTTGAAAGTACGGTTATTTTAAGTACGGAAACTTGAAAGTACGGTTATTTTAAGTACGGAAACTTGAAAGTACGGTTATTTCAAGTACGGAAACTTCAAAGTACGGTTATTTTAAGTACGGAAACTTGAAAGCACGGTTATTTTAAGTACGGAAACTTGAAAGTACGGTTACTTTAAGTACGTAAACTTGAAATTACGGTTATTTTAAGTACGGAAACTTGAAAGCACGGTTTCTTGAAGTACGGAAACTTGAAATTACGGTTATTTTAAGTACAGAAACTTGAAAGTACGGTTTCTTAAAGTACGGAAACTTGAAATTACGGTTATTTTAAGTACGGAAACTTGAAAGTACGGTTGTTTTAAGTACCGAAACTTGAAAGTACGGTTATTTTAAGTACGGAAACTTGAAAGTACGGTTATTTTAAGTACGGAAACTGGAGAGTAGAATATATTTAGGCAGGCATTGTTGAACCAACTTTATTTTGATAATTTCAAGCCTAATGGTTAGAACTAGAACCTTTGACTAAATATTATTATGAGAATATATTTCATAAGAGTTAATCGAAACAGAAATTATTTGAATAAGGTAATGAAAAAGTTTTTATGTACCTGTAGAGATATTAAGGGTTTAATCAGTTGTGGTATCAGTGTTTCTTCTAATTTGTTTTCAAAATACGCTTAAACGTATTTCGTTTACATATTTATTCGTGTAATTCGCAATAAATACTATTCTTTGGTTTGGCATATATATATATATCAGATGGAAGAGTAGTCGTAGCAAGCGGAAGATGTTTCCTGGCACACTCATTACTTGTAATTTATACACCTTTCAATAAATAACTAACCGCCTCTCTCTACTCTTTCTTTCTCTCTTCTTATCTAAATCTCACTCATCTTGGGCTTTTCTTTCCTTTCAAATTACTGAAACGTCTCTTTAATTCATTTCATTTTCAAAAAGAAAAAAAAAACTGTTTTATTGAATATTCCTCTTGATTATATCCGAAATAAATCTACTGTTTTATGATCAGACTTAACTTAAAATGTAAATTAATACAAATAGTAATGTACTGTCTGTTTTTACAATTAAAACTATCTTATATTTAGTTATATTTAACTGATTCAATAATATATCGACCGTTAGACAGAATATGAGGTAAAATGGATATACAAACAAAAGTCTCCACAAAAATAAAGTTTTATTCAACAAACTTACAACGAGTTTTGAATATTTTGTGTTCATCATCAGGAAGACATCCAAAAGATTGGTCCAGAACACAACCCCAGTTGTTTTCACTGGACCAACCCTTCATCACCACATCTTTTGGGTATCTTCCTGATGATGAACACAAAGTATTCGAAAAACGCGTTGTTGTTTGTTGAATAAAACTTTATTTTTGTGTGGAGAATTTTGTTTGTTTATCTATTTTACCTCAGAATGAGTGAATATCACACAATTACGGATTCCATAACTAATGATTTAAACATAAGTCATCAGATCTGTTTTACTGGGATTAACCAAAGAGTTTTTACAATTCATAAATTCAACTAATATTGCTTTTTCGGGTTGAATGGTGTATCAAACTACTATACTATTAATATAGAAATACATACATACTATACAATTGCTATATAGTAGATTATACTATACTATATATACTAATTTACTATACATACTACATACAACTATACTATATACAAATAGACTATACACAAGCAAAGGTTGAGTGAATTGCACATTTATCACTAGGACCAACCGACAGTCTTATCTTTTTACCGGACCATTTGCTTTCCATTTTCCCAAATATATTTACTAAACTCAAATTAAATTATTTGTTCGCGTTCTTTAGAAGTTTAACAGTTCTATAATTACTGGAGCTATTTTTTTTTTTATTTCAATGACCTTCCAACATGATTGAGAAACATACTTCAGCAATGACTTACTATATGTGGTAGTATCTCTTATTGCGTTGGGTTAACATCATGTACTAAGTAGACATTACTTCGTATTAGGTTAGGTTGCAGAGACAGACCTACAAGGAAAATACATGGGCTGAATATTCGCCCTTTTGTGATAGTACATAATGAATTTTATTGCATTGCGAGTTCTAAATTTTGTCTAACTCAAGTATATTTAGAGTAGGGATCTTTAACGAGGATCTGACGGTTTGACGTCCTTCTCCGAGGGACAACATACTTAGTTTTATTCACCTCAAAGTGTGAATAAATCAAGGGGCCAGAGCAGGTATTGAACCCCGAATCTACCATTCCAAAGACAAGCCTGTTGCCACTGGGCTTGTGGTGACACCCCCCCCCCCCCCCATTAAAAAATTCCACTGCTGAAGCAATAATGAAGAAAAACTTCAAAACATGAACTCAAAAGACTTCAAACATGTAACACCATTAAATCGGAACGTGTAATCATTTTACGTACATCGTACTCCAAAGCAAGCATCATATATAAGTTGTCTTATCTGCATAATTAAGTAGATACTTATCATGGAAATGACTACACAGTTCTTATTTTCATTTAAATACTAAAGCTTCTTTGAAACTTGCTGCAAACCCAGATTATTTTAGTCTCCTTAAAGATTTAATTATTCTAATATTTTCTTGTACATGTGATAGAATACTTGCATCAAAACATGCAATTTCTTTAATAAATTTCTTGCCTAGTTCATTTTATGGTGAGTTTAAAAAACATCTATCTTCTCTTCCCATTAAATCCTAAATTGGTCGTATTTCCAGTTCGATGTGTATTAAGGTTTATTATTATTTATCAGCCAACGCCTTGGCTGTTGGGTCATTCGGTGACGCCCTACACAACTCTGCATAAATTCTGATGGTATATTGAGAGGAGTCAAAGCCGGACAGACCTTCAAGTAGGTTTATTATTCCTATAACTTCTATTTACAATATTGGATTTGCATTCAGTACTTCTTAATA
Source organism: Hermatobates lingyangjiaoensis (assembly GCA_026182355.1). NCBI lineage: Eukaryota > Metazoa > Arthropoda > Insecta > Hemiptera > Hermatobatidae > Hermatobates > Hermatobates lingyangjiaoensis. The sequence continues at coordinate 258,158 of JAPFBL010000202.1, forward strand.
TATCATAAGTTGGCTTGGTTTTATTCAAGAGGATATTTTACTCTTGAGTTCCTTTTTATGTTATCTCAGCTTTTTACTATTTTTAGCCAAAATATGCTAAACCCATTCTTGTAAAACATATTCTGATTAGAAGATTAGTTCCTTGAGATGTTTCAATGCACTGCTTCCAAAATGTTTGAGAAACTTTCCGTTATACATCAAATCAAAATACCGTAGTTAGTTCCCCCGAAAAGACTGCCAGGTTAGTTCAGTTGTTAACGTACTCACCTCTGGGCTGGTAGTCCGGGGTTCGATCCCCATCTGGCCCAAAATTTATTCACGCCGAAAGTAAATAAATCTGAGTACGTCGTTCCTTGGAAAGGACGTTGAGCCGTCGGTCCCGAGCCTGTTCTATGTCAGGTACTCGTTAAAGATCTCTACTCTAAATATATACTTGAGGGCCAGGTTAGCTCAGTGGTTAACATACTCGCCTCTGGGTTGGTAGTCCGGGGTTCGATCCCCACCTGGCACTCGATTTATCCAGGCGGGAAGTGAATAAATCTGAGTACATCGTCCCTTGGAGAGGACATTGATGTCAGTATATGGAAATGCCAGTACGATGTCAGGTACTTGTTGAAGATCCCTACTCGAAACGCAATCGAGTTAGGCAAAATTTAGGGCTCCCAATGTAGAATCACCGATCAAACAAAAAGCCGTTAAACGGTTGACGTTATCACTCGCTAGGGGATCAGTTTAAAGAACAAAAAAATAGTTCCCCCGAAAAAAGTTGTATAAGATCCATATGTTTCTTTGTATCTAAATGTCTCCAGTTTTATTTCTAAAGCGGACAGACAGACAAAGTATGTATTTTATATGTATACATTGGTTATGGGTGGTATGGGTGGTAAAGAGAATCTATTTTTTTATTTTTCCTATAAACAGGGTGTGATATACCCTTCTTCGGGTATGTTATGGATATTATGGACGTATTATGGACATATTTGGACATATTATGGATATGTCATCCGTGGATGTTATGTAATAACTAGTAAAATTTTGTTATTTAAAAAAAAACGTAGTCAGTTCCCCAAAAAAAGTTATATAAGATCCACAAGTTTCTTTGTATCTAAATGTCTCCAGTTTTATTTCTATAGAGGGCAGACAGTAAAACTTTGTATATATATATATATATATATATAATAAAAAATTTTTATATGTTCAAACCACAATAAGAAATGGGAAAACAAGACTAAGATCTTTCAACCGTAACAAGCGGTCTTCGTCAGAGTCAAAAACCCAACCAACTCTGACGAAGACCGTTTGTTACGGTTGAAAGATCTTAGTCTTGTTTTCCCATTTCTTATTGTGGTTTGATCATTGATTGTTATTTCACGTGTTTATGTGAAATATTTTTATGAATTATATGTAATGTATACTATATTTAAATTAGTGTGCATGTTTGCTTGTTCTTTTTTAACATTAAGCCTGCGCCAGGTTAGCTCAGTGGTTAAGGTACTCGCCTCTGGGCTGGTAGTCCGGGGTTCGATCCCCATCTGGCCCAAGATTTATTCACGCGGAAGGTAAATAAATCTAAGTACGTCGTCCGTCGTAGAGGACGTTAAGTCGTCGGTCCCTTAGCCTGTATGATGTCAGGTACTCGTTAAAGATCTGTACTCGAAATGCACTTAATTTCGGGCAAAATTTAGGAGTCTCAATGTAGAATCTGTAGAATCACCGATCAAACAAAAAGCCGTTAAACGGTTGACGTCATCACCCGATAGGGAATTGGTTTAAACAAAACAACAACAATAACATTTAACCTGTTTCAATTTCAGTAAACTGCATTCTGTTTAAATACAATGTATCTTCCTTACACATATTTTTCTTCATCTCGTTTTGTAATCTTTTTTTTTTTTATTACGAAAGCTTTATATGAAGAAATGATTCATAACATATTCTGTCTCTGCATTTTCAAATTGAAAATATCAAGCAGATATTAAAATAAAGAAGTTGATTCCTTTGCAGTGTGATTTCCTTTTTTTTTTTTTTTTTTTTATTTTTCTGAATGGAATACAAATAAGACCGGCTTGGTTGATTATGTCTGATTTATGTTGTGTCAGAACTAAAAGCACTTAGGCGTGATCAGTCTCGTAAGATTGATGTATTTCTTATGTGGCTTCTGTTTCTAATTCAAAACAACTTCCTATTCCAAGCAATTAATTAATTTAGTTCCCAAGTCTGATGTATTACTTAGCTCTTCTTGCTTGGATTCTTCAAGCTGTCTGAAAACGAAAAACAGCTACACATTGAAGTTTATAATCACATAAACCAAAAGATTTATTTATTCAAAGTGTAAATTTTATCTATATAAATAAAAGAAAGGATTTTGTCTGTACATTGCTTAGAACTGACTCACTTCGAGTTATCTTTATGTTTCGTATATTAGAGAAACCGAATCCACTCTTAGAAAAAGTTCTGTCTGTCGGTTTGTCCGCAAAATTTTGTCACAAGTAAACTCAGCCACCACAAGACATAGTGAACTGAAACTTCGATAGTAAATGTTTGTATGTCTAACTTAGAATATAAAATTTGAATAGATTGGAAATTCAACGTAGAAGCAATGTTATGGACTTTTAAACTGCCTTTGGCTGACTTCTCAGACATGTTTGTTTAGGTATTGCTATATATATATTATATATAAAAATATATATAAAAAGATTTCACATAAACACGTGAAACAACAATCAATGATTAAACCACAATAAGAATGGGAAAACAAGACTAAGATCTTTCAACCGTAACAAGCGGTCTTCGTCAGAGTCAAAAACCCAACTGACTGTCAGTTGGGTTTTTGACTCTGACGAAGACCGCTTGTTACGGTTGAAAGATCTTAGTCTTGTTTTCCTTCTATTCATTATTGTGGTATATATATATATATATATATATATATATATATATATATATATATATTGCTATAAAAAGATTTCACATAAACACGTGAAATAACAATCAATGATCAAACCACAATATAAAGATGGTAAAATAAGATTAAGATCTTTCAACCATAGCAAACGGTCTTCGTCAGAGTCGAAAACCCAACTGATTTACCAACTGATTAATAGTTGGGTTTTTGACTCTGACGAAGACCGCTTGTTACGGTTGAAAGATCTTAGTCTTGTTTTCCCTTTTTCATTCTGTGGTTTGATCATATATATTGCTATATTGGAGTGAGACCAAATGTTTTTCACTTGGTCAACTGTATGTTGCTTGTTCAAGCGTCAGAGGTTTCAACTCTCTGTTATTCCATGCACCTGAAGGACAGACAGCTAATATGGTGTATACAAAGGTACTTACTTAACACTGTGATAATAAATATATTTTCTTTCTATTCTATAATTTTTTTAATAATATTTTGAAATTCCACCCATCATCTCTGATTTTTTGTAAAATACGCGTCAAAGACGGGCATATCTACTAGTTTTAAATAAAACTGTTGTTAAGAGAATGGAGAGTGAATTTCTACAATAGTACCAACAAACTTTTAATTTTAGTAGTATTTTGTGAATATTGTGTATCTTCTTAAAACAGGTACCTTAGAGTAGCTGTTTAAGTTTAGAGTAAGTTTTTTTATGAATTCTCGAATGTAATGTGTTAGGTTAGGTTGCACATTAGGTTATGTAGCTATTCCACGAGAGTACATACAATCACTATTCTACATTGGGAGTCCTAAAATTTGCTGAACTAAAGAAGTTTTTTAGGGTAGGAATCTTTAAGGAGTACGTGACTTAAGAAAGTCTCGGGACCGACTGCTTAAATTCCTTTTCGAAGGATGACATGGTTGGATGTTTTCACTTCACGTGTGATTAAATTGAGGGCCAGGGTGGGTATTGAACCCTAAATGTATCAGTCAAAAGGTGAACACGTTGCCACCGGGCTACCCTTGCCCCCAACAATTTTTTTTTTTTTTTTTTTTTTTGACTGAGCTACTGACAAAGTCTACCTCAAGGGAATATTATATCTCCCATTGTTTTCACATTGTGAGTCCTAAATGGTACCAAACACAAGTATATTTAGAGTAGGGATATTTAACGAATACCTGACATCGTACAGGAATCGACGGTTTAACGTCCTCTCCGAGGGAAACATGCTCAGATTTATTTAAGACCAGAGTGGGTATCGAACCATGGACCTTCCAGTTTAGAGGCGAGTACTTTTCCTCTGAGCTAACCGGGGCCCCTCCCCCAATTCTCCAGTTTAGAACTTGAGCTTACGCTCTTCATCGACAATAAATTGTCCCCCCTGATAGATCTCAAAACAGTCCTTATAAATCAACCTACTTGCAGAGGTAGAGATACTCAGGCAGAACTAACTGTAGAAAAAATTATCTGTATTTGAAACAGTGATCAGAGAATCTCTAATGAATCTAGGAAGAAACTGAAGGCATCTATCCAACTATACGACCACAGGCAACACCATATGGTGGACTCATACACATAAATGGTGAGATACCCAGCTTTGTAGTATTTTGCAATATTTAATGTACATTTGGGTGATGCATTGACTTCTTCTTATGCACCTCTATCTTAATCATTTATGACACGCCCACTTTCTGTCCGCTCATCTAACAAAGCCTCCACTCATCTTGAGAAGAAGTTACATCACCTTGCTAAGACAGATGTTGCCTGAAGATGAACAATAAGTGGTCGAAACACGTCGACGTTGGGTACGACCTTTAATATGGATATTTAATATTCTAATCATAAAAACTAATATGGTGAAACGTTTTTCACTTGAAATTTTCTTTTGACATATTAAAACAAATTTAGTCATTCTTTATATTCAATACCGGAAATTTTACTCCTTTGGATTCCCGATTACAGAAATAACATTGCTGATGGAAACCTATTAAAGCAGGTTTTTTTTTTTACTGAAACACAGTTTCAGTAATTTACTATAGTAATTACAGTTTACAGTTTCAGTTTCAGTATATTTACTATAAATTTAATTGTATATTCCAAATCAGATCAACTCTTTAGAGAAGCTTGATTTTGCTGGTCAGCGCGTCACCAAATGACTGAACAATTAAGCGAGGGCGTTTGCTAGAGGTGGTTAGAAGTGGTTAGAGGTGGACTAGAGGTGGAAAAAAGAAGAAGTGTATATTCCAAATACTTTTTGATTTATTTTATAAAACAGCTACACAAAATTGAATCCCAATGAATAAATAGTTATTTAGAATAGTACTCAGGGATGTTCCTTTCTATTTATACAGCTATGGACTATAAATGTAGATTTCATTTTAGTAAAATTTCAACCAAATGTTATTATTCAGTACGTTCAAATAGAACATATTGTGCTTGTTTTAATTTTTTTTTGCCTTCTTCGTTTTTTTTTTTCAATCCTGATTGGTGGATTTAATATGACAAGTGGGGGAAGGCAAAAAGGGCCCACTTGGCTGGCCTATTTTCCAGATCTTAGATCTACCCAACTTACTACTACTACTAATACGAGTAGTATTAGTATTAATATGTCGTATGACATATTAGCAAATTGTTTTCAAGATGTCTTCTCACTTTAAACATCTGCAATAGTGTTCCCCGTATAGAAAACTTTGCAAACCATTGTCAATAAGCAGTTGTAGATTTTTTCTTCAGAAAAACGACTGTAATATGATTTACGACATCATTATCTTTCTTAAATTATTTCTTTAATTTTATCCTGATTTTTCCCATTCACCAAATAATTCATTGTATACTGCTTTCATTATCATAAGGTGTAAATTTTTCTTAATCTTATCTAGAAAAACAATGATGACGTATAATTAATCTAGTTTCAATATTTATTAACAAAATATTTCCCTTTAAAGTGTGTGTATAAGATAGTCTGCGATAGTGTTATTCGCAGTCTTTAGAAAATCCCTGTAATAGTATAGTGTTGGACAAAGATGGATTCGGCTGGTGAGTTCTTCTGGATTATCATTTTACTTGAGTCTTTTAGGTAAAAAGAACAAAAATTGTAGATATCTAGGAAAAATATATTGCAATAGTATCTGACTTGTAGATCAATCACTTTTACTGTTAATATTGAGGAGATGTTAAAAGTCATTTCACGGTGTAAGTTTGGTTTAATAAAATTACTTTGTAATATCTAGGGAACTTTTTTTTTTTAAGGAAACTAAGTCTCTGAGGGCTATGTTCTCTTCCTTTTTGTGGTTAGCAAGCTTGCAACTATACCGAAGGTTTGGAATTTAAGAACTAAATCTCTGCTGTTTATAAGCCACTGTGATTTTGTGGTTTTTATAATATGCCACTAGTATCGAAAGTTATCAGTTTTGAAACTAAGTCTCTGGGGTTATTTTGTACATACTTTAGTGGTTATCAGCATGCAACTAAGGTTTGGAATTTAATTATTATTCAGCATACATTGGTGCTTAAGGTTTGGAATTACAAAACTAAGTCTCTGGTATTATAGCATCTGTAATTTAGTGATTATCCAGAATGTAACCAGTACTGAAGGTATATAACTTGAAAACTAAGTCTCTAGTATTATAGCCTCTGTGCTTTAGTGATATCCAGCATGTAACTGGTATATAAGGTTGGAATTTGAAAACTATGTTCCTGGGATTACATACATTCCACTCATTAACCAGCATGCAATTAGTAAATCATTTTTGGAACTTGAAAACTCTGGTATTATATATAGCATTTGTACTCTTGTGATTGTCCAGCTTGCAGCTAGTACTGAAGACTTACAAATTCAAACCTAAGTCTCTAGTATTATAGCCTCTGTGCTTTAGTGATATCCAGCATGTAACTAGTACATAAGGTTTGAAATTAGAAAACTAAGTATCTGGGATTATAGCCTCTGTACTCTCACTCTCTCTTTCCTCCCTCTCTCTAATCCGTAATCCGTAATAATCCGAGTACTTACGCTTCGAAGGGGCTTTAAGGTTTCAATGAAGTTAAGTCACAAGCCAAATCACATACTTATTTTTGTTAATTTTATTTTATTTTTTTATATCGTTCACTTTATTATTTATACAAAACATGTATGTTTAGTTCTTGTTTTCTATATATTTTTCAATTTAGTTGAATGAAATAACTATGAAATATATTTTACTCTCAATGGGAGAAACAACAACAACAACAACAACAACAACAAAAAAAAAAGTTTGTATCCTGTGTTTTAGAAACATGGTTGTATGTAGGTTTGTGTATGTTTTCTGTTTAATAACTTGCCTAAAGTAATTGGCTTATTAATCTTGGTGTATTATATTGCACCTGTAGAAAACATGGCACCCAGAGAAGTCAGTAATTGATAAATGACATGAACAAGTCATTACTACTCTCTCTCTCTCTCTCTCTCTCTCTCTCTCTCTCCCCTCCTCAATGTTGCGGCTACCTTAAAAAAAACCGCTAGTCCTTGATGAATACCTCACTCATAAGTTAAGTCTTTTCATAGTTTTTTTTTTTTTTTTTTCCTAAAGATATTTCAAGTCATTACATGACAAATGAATAAGATTATCTTAACCATGTACCCTTCAACTAGTTTTAACTTTTAAAAACAAAATATATTTGATTATTTGAAAATATCACAGAGCTCCAAAAAAGAAAAACATAGGTGACATTAAATCAGATGGGAAATAAGACATATTGGTCACATGTGTGCCTGAGCATTGATTACTCCCATCAAAGTTGTTTTTTTGCATAACTGTTATTTCTCCAGTCCACTCCAGTTATATGATTTGCAAAATGAATCCTTTTTGACTGATTAGACTTCAAGCAGTCTCCATAAAAGAGAACCTGCCTTATAGTCAGACCATTTTCGTCAAAAACAATACCAAACAAGGACATACAAAACTTATATCCTGTCAACAGCCCCAATTAATTCAATCCAATTATATCGTTTTGTTTTGTAAACTTATTTTGAAATATTTTTCACACACTTGTTTTTTTTTTATATATTTTCTTAAATTCCTATCAAATTAGAAACAGTTTTTCTTGTTTAACATATAAAAGTTTTTTTCTTTTTAATCTTTCTAAGGTTTTATATGTATAAACCTTTTTATAAGAACTATAATCTTATATAAAGGTTCTCTGTTATAAGAAGCGTAAGGTTTTTTATTTAAAAAAATATGTCAATACGACTGTTTTCCAGCAAAAGTTTTCTTTGATTCAGAGTAACTAAAAAACTCAATCTATTTAGCAGTAAATGAGCTCTGACCTCGCACCCTCCTCCACCAGCCCCTAGACTTTATACTTTGTTCAAGGACAAAAGATGTGCAATCATACTAAATTTGATCAAAAAAGATATTTAGTTTAATATATATATCGATAAAAAGATTTCACATAAACATGTGAAATAACAATCAATGATCAAACCACAATAAGAAATGGGAAGAGTGGTATTTTAAAAGTTTCACCCTTTTATAAAAAGTCAAAAACCGAACTGAAACACTAGATGCAGAGAACATCTGGTGAGGGGTTGAGAAGAGTGGGAGGGAAGAGTGGTATTTCGAAAAGGGTGAAAGCGCAGGAAAGGACTAATGTCCAGAAAGGGATGTTTGGGGAAACAAAGAAGTACAGTAAGAAAGAATAAAAAAACTATCCGCTAGCTGTCAACCCTCTTAGAAGAGGCTATTGCCCTCGTAACAAAAGTATCAAGTTTGAAGAGACCGTTACATATATGCGATACCAATATGACCTAAATAACAATGTTTTATATATATAATAATGTATAAGGGGACCCCGCACCTTTTCTAGGGAGGGCCGTGTTTGAGACCATTGTACGAAAAAATACCGCCAAATAGTGAATCGTTTATTCGATGAGGACCTAAACGGTTTCAGGCACGCATGCGTGTTAGCTGATGATTTTGCACCATATCCGTCTTGAAGGTTAAATTTGAAACTTCCCACTATGAAATCAAACCGGTAAGCAAGCCGCCTATTAATTACTGGACGCCAAATAAAAATGGGTCTTTAAAAATGTTCCCCTGAAAAAGCCTCTTACAGGTGAAATACCTGACAGCATAAGAAAATAAAAAAAAAACCCTCCCATCAAGTCTTCTTATTTCGGTATTATAATTAGTTTTTTCTTATCACTTGTTTTCGATCGATTAAATCCACTTAGTGCTTTACGATTTGTGCAAATAAAAAATCTAATATTGATCCCATTATTGGTTCCAAAGCACGCCTTTACCTCTCTAGCAAGTAATTACTGATGATCATCAAAAAATGGGTGAAAAATGAACCACTCGATTTTCCTAATCATTCATTCTTATTTATGAATGGATTATAAATCTATTCATCTAATTCAATTATTGAAAACTGAAACCGGTTTAAACCCATTGAACAATTTAAAAAAAAAAACAGTGAAGTAAAAACTGAAACCTCATGGGTCATAATTTTGCGGAGATTTTGAACCTTTAAGTTATATTGTTTTTCTTTTAACTTACCTATAATAATGAATTGTATTAGTGTCGCTATAACATTATAACTAATAGTAATTTTAGTGTCAGCTACTATTAATTTAAGGTTTTAGAGGTTAATATCCTCGATTAACCTTAAATGCAACGCTCTAATAACCTAATATAATAACATTATATTTATAGTGAACTTAATTTAAACTGCTATTAATTTAAGGTTATTGGAAGTTAATAACCTCGATTAATCTTAATGACATTAAATTCAACGATCTAATTACGTAATATAATAACCAGATAACACCCTAATAATCTAAACCAATAACCTTAAATACAACATCCTAATAAACTAATGTAATAACCATATAACACTCTAATAACGTAAACCAATAACCTCAAATACAACACCTAATAACCTAATATAATAACCATATAACACTCAAATAACCTAATCTAATAACTTTAAATATAACACCTAATAACCTAATATAATAATCATATAACACTCAAATATCTTAATCTAATATCCTTAAATACAACGCCCTAATAACCTAATATAATAACCATATAACACAAGAGGACAGCTTGTGACTTATATGCGTTCTTCAGACAGCCACTGCAACCTACCCAAATATAACTAATTCCTTTCATTATTATTACCTAATTCTCTTTACTTTCAAATTATATCCTTCTTTACGACTCATTTCTAATAATAATTAAAAATTAGAAAATAAAACATTGTTTGCTTTTTACTAAACTCTTTCAACATTATCCATATTCTTATAACAAATGCCTCCACTTTTAAAAAGTTTTTACTTTTATCAGGAAACCTAAAGTCTAAATTAATCAAAACAAACATGTTTTAAGAATTCAATAACCTTGAAAGATTATTAAAAAATATCTTTTTTAAAAAATATTTACTTTTTTTTTATGTTAGTTAAATTTAACTTGTAATAAATCATTTTGATTGATCTGTGCTTTATCTTTTAGAAAACATACTAAAATATTTTAACTAAATTAATCTGTGATTCTTGATGTCATATGGGATGGAGATTTCAAATATTTTTTTTATTTTTTTTTTACATCAGAAACCTTTCAAAAAAAATTAAAGAAACAGAAATGTTCCTTTTCTGTCATTTAAATTGATTGTGTTTCCGTTAGTTTGTTACATATTATATTCCGCGTGATATTTCTTGGCATTTGAGGTTAGTACTGATTTGTGGCAAAAAAAAATTCACGAAACAAAAATAAAATAATATAATTTTAACATAATAATATAAATATATTTTTTTATTAAGTCTTAATGGAATCCATTAGTTGTGCAATCCGTAATTGTGTGGTATTTACTCATTCTGAGGTAAAATGGATAAACAAACAAAATTCTTCAGACAAATGAAGCTTCAACAATGAAGGCTTGTTACATCTCATGCAAATTTAAAGACGATAATTTGAATATGTGAGTTGGTTTGGTAATTCATATATATATATATATATATATATATATATATATATATATTATATATACTACATATATATATGTTGGCTACACTGTTTGAGTGCTTCAGTTCGAACGCCAAGTCAGTCGTTATCAGCCTTTGGAGCGATTCACTTCTTTTCCTGAAGACGAGGACATCGAAATATAGTAGTGAGTTCAGTGGTTTCCTTTCTATGTGTTCTTTTTTAAATTCTAGTTTATATATATATATATATATATATATATATATATATATATATATATATATATGTAATTTTTTGAATCTCCACAATGAAGCTTCATTTGTGTGGAGACTTTTGTTTCTTTATCCATTTTACCTCAGAATATTAATGGAATGGTTGGTTAAAATTTCAAGTGTTACTTCGTAGAAATCACTTCTATTATTTAATTTATTTCTGTTCCGTTCTTCAGTGATATGAGTAACTTACGGAACTACGGCGATACATTTATCATTTCATTAATTAATCACAAGATTAATAACTACTTAATATATATTTCATAACTAGAAATGATATTCTGGTAGTACGAATCTCGTGGATTCGTCAGATGTAAATTCCACAAATAATCTTCAGTTATATATATATATATATATCAAATAGATGAATCTTCATCTATCAATTACTGAATAGATGTGTCTGAAATCGCAAGAGTAACATGTCAGATGTCAAGACATCGTAGAGGTTCGAGACGGACGGCTTAACATCCTCACTGAGGGACAGTGTGCTGAGTGTTATTCACATCTCTCGAGAATAGATCGAGATTTAGAGTGGATATTGAACCCCTGATCTACCAGTCCAAAGATGAGCACATACCACTGGGCTACCCTGGACCCCAATTCCTGATAAACTTGAGAAAGGACATTGATTGAAGTCATCAATAGTTAGATTGCATAATCTTTATCATTGGAATATCTCATAAAGAAACACCCCGGGTTGTTCACACGTTTCCCAGATTTTTATCTCCCCAAACTGCTAGATTACCCATACTAAGCAACTTGTTTTGCAAGTACCTCCCAAGACAATCAGATCCAACTGTCCATTACATTCTTTTTTTTTTTTTTTATTTTGAAAAGATGATTACATTGTCTATGTATTCCCATACATGTAACTTTTGATATATGTAAGAAAATATCACTGATACTAGTCACACGACTGTAACACATAAACTACAAAAATGTTTGTAACAAAGAGAAAGCATTTCTACTGCCTGTATGACAGCTACAAAAAAATTTCCGAAAATACGAGGTGGTTAGAGGTGTCTCGTATCAATATCCTACAAGAATGAGCATTCATGACATTTTTTACCACTAGTATTTAAAATTGATTTAAGTTCTTGTTGTGTCGTTGTTTTACATCACATCTTATGGCAGTGTCCAAGTGTCCTAAATGCAGGGAATGTATTTATAGAACTTTATTATATGTATCATTTCATGCTTTTTTACATAAACACGGATTTCCAACTCGAGTAAATAAAATTATAATTAGAAAACTTTTTTTTCATTTTTTTTTTCTTAAATCTGTATCAGTCTCTGAACCAGTGCGCTTGGTTTCCCTCTCTTATCTCTCCTGAAGACGGTTCAAACCGAAAATTAGAGACTGTAAGTGTGTTCTTTTGATTTCTCTATGTTTCTCTGTCTATATTGAACTATATATATATATATATATATATATATAGAAACTGTTATCAGTAAAACATAAAATATTGAAATGAATAGGCTTAATCTATTTGGATGCGCCGGCTGTCGTGGTGGAGATAACAGTGTGCGCCTGCTAGCCTCTGACGTCCTCTTATCTCTGTCTCTCTCTCTCTCTCTTTCTCTCTATCAGTCTCTCTTTGTCTCAAGTCCAGCTGGCTATTGTATAAACGCATCAGTTAGCTTTCAACAGTCACTTCCTATCCTTCCTACGTCACCAGTTACCTCACAAAACTTTGCCGACGGAAGAGCGCTTCTCTGATGCAACTTAGGTATTATACAAATGACGTTCATTTTCAAATTCACCGACTGTTTTGTCTTTCTCAATTCATTCGTAATATTACCAGGTTATTCTTTTGCTTCTTTAAACGAAAACCATAAAAAAAATTATCTTATTCTTTAATTATTAATTATTTGTTATCAGTTTAGGACCTGAAAACAGATTAATTTTATCATTTATCTTTATTGTCATTTCTGTATATATATATATATATATATATATATCAGTTCACAAACGAAGAAAAGCAACACACAGAGAAAGAGACACACTTACAAACTCAAATTTTCGGATGATCCGTCTTCAGGAGAAAAGAGAGAAAGGGCGACCAAGCACGCCGGAAACACAACGGCAGGAAACCCAGGAAACCTGGGTCGCCCTTTCTCTCTTTTCTCCTGAAGACGGATCATCCGAAAATTTGAGTTTGTAAGTGTGTCTCTTTCTCTGTGTGTTGCTTTTCTTCGTTTGTGAACTGATTTGCGTCCAGTTTGGATCGTTTTTTCGAATTTTAAGTGGATATATATATATATATATATATATATATATAACAATTAAAATAAGCAGTGACACATAAACAGAAACACAACAAAGACTCACTTTTCAATATTTCGACCGTAATGGCGGTCGTCCTCAGGAGAAGAAGTGAATTGACGGAGGGACGACAGTCAACTGAAGAACTCACAGGGTGAGGGCTAAAGCAGTGCTGCCGCAAAGGAGACAAATAAAAAAGGAACTAGGAATTGTCTCCTTTTTCTCTAGGAACTTTTTTATTTGTCTCCTTTGCGGCAGCACTGCTTTAGCCCTCACCCTGTGAGTTCTTCAGTTGACTGTCGTCCCTCCGTCAATTCACTTCTTCTCCTGAGGACGACCGCCATTACGGTCGAAATATTGAAAAGTGAGTCTTTGTTGTGTTTCTGTTTATGTGTCACTGCTTATTTTAATTGTTATTTGTCCTGCCGGACCGTTTTTCGTTTATCATGGTATATATATATATATATATATATATATATTGGTGAACGACCTTTGTACTGTGGCATGAATAAATTTCTTTATCCATCTTTCAAGTTTTCTCACCTTTGTTTTAAATTCATGCCACAGGACAAAGGTCGTTCAACGAAACATGTATAAAAGAAGGATTGCTCCCCAAATTTACAAATATATATTTATACATACATATATATGATACGAAATGCGATCCAGAAGAACTGTTAACAGTTAAAATAAACTGTGACACTTAGAAAGAAACGTAACAAAGGACTCACTGTTCAATATTTCGACCGTTATGGCGGTCGTAATATTGAAACGTTAGTCCTTTGTTACGTTTCTTTCTAAGTGTCACAGTTTATTTTAACTATCTATATATATATAACGAGATTTCAGATAAACACGTGAAATAACAATCAATAATCAAACCACAATATGAAAATGGGAAAACAAGACTAAGATCTTTCAACCGTAACAAGCGGTCTTCATCAGAGTCAAAAACCCAACAGTCTCTAATTTTCGGTTGAACCCTCATCAGGAGAGCAGAGATCTCCTGATGAGAGCAGAGTTCAACCGAAAATTAGTTCACTCCGAAACATAGTTAAGAACAAAGCGGATATATTTTTCTTAAATATATATACATATGTACAAATATCTTGATAATTCCTTATTAAAATGTATATCAAACATAAATTAAGGTATTCTTGCTGAATACATAATTTATTTGGTAGTCTTGCTAGTTGAGATTGTCTTGCGATAAATTTCTAATTATAAATGCTAGAGTTATATTTGCATTCATAGAATTAAAAGCGTTTTAAAGGATATTTGTGGAAAACATTATTTTAAGGATTAAGTAATGACAATTCAGATTCCCGAGAAGACTGCTATAATTAGCAATATATTTCAAAGCCATAGATGTGGATGTCCTTATAGTGCTATACATAAACAATATTCACTATGTTTAAATTTACTGTTAATTAACTTGCATTTATGACCTCTGTAAACATACTCTGCTGAATAAGATTAGGTTATATTAAGAATGTTTCATGCTTTCTTACGTCGTTTCGTTAAACCGGTTTAAACAGTCTCATCCGTCAAGAGCAATTGATCTACACCGTTTGACTATTTGTGTTTAAATTTTATTTCACAATGTTATTATATTTTTTTTTCTTATTCTTTTAATACGAATATATAAAAGTTTTTTCGTTTTTGATATTAAAAAAGTCGTCTTTCTTTGTATTACCGGCCTACAGTAATATAAGCCTGCTGATTACTTTCTTCATTTATTAAATTACTATATTTTTATATTTCTACACTTCAACGGATTAGTTGTAGTCCAACAGGCGGCACGCTCGCTTCTAGTACAGAAGATCAAAGGTTCGAATCTTATAACTGTAGTTATTTTTTTTTTGACGTGGTAGATCGAAAACCTCATTAAATGGACCTAAACCAGTTGTCAGCCCGTATAATGTCAAGTAATCGTAAAAAATCCCTACTTTAATTAAATTATCGAATTATAGAATATTTTCATGAAAGGGAATATTTCTCCTTGAGGTGACATACTGCTTCAGCAAATTAGTAATTCTTTTGCCACCATGTCAGTTATAAGAGGTTTTATTGGCCTATATTTTTCTATTTTATCTCATTTTTAATTTTAATTTATTAAACCTTCATTATACCCATTGTTATTTTTTATTATTTTTTAATAGTATTTGATTATTTATTACAGTTATTTGTATTTATATAATTCCTGTTAGTTAAACAAAGTGCGACCACTTTTCTACGTACTGTACGAAAAACATAACATCACCCTTAAATGAGTAATTCTGTGACATATCCTCCTCCACTTTTTATGTTTTTTTTTTGCCCCTCTTATGGATGAAATAAGAGCTAATTATAATAGTTCGTTGAAGAACAAAAGCCTCATTCTTCATCAGAACTAATTTGAAATTATTCCTTTGGATGGATGGTTGAAACAGATCACCTTCTTTATCCGATATAATTTGAAGTTCCTAATTAAACAGTACATTAAAACAATATTATTGCAATGAAATTTCCGATTAAATATGAATTAATATTTTTTTTGCTTAATATTCTGCAACTATTACCTGCTTTTATGAGCATTACTGTAAATTATGTTAGATTATTGCAATTTGAAATGAGATACTAAGAGAAATCTCGTTGAAAAGTCTAGACTTCCTGTTTGCTGAACTTTGTTCAATTCTGTTTACTTATTTAAAGAGTTCCAAATCTAAATTATGATTTATTTTTAATTATGATTGTTTACCTTTCCTTTGAATATACGCTTTTATTTTGTTGTTTTTATAGTAGTTTATATATTTCTATTCTGTTGGGAGCCAAGTTAGCTCAATAGTTAACGTATTCGCCTCTGAACTGGTAGGTCCAGGGTTCGATCCCCTCTTCGCCCTCTAATTGAATTATTGCGGAATGTCAAGAAATCTGAACATGTCTTCCCTCGGATAGGACGTTAAGCCGTCGGTCCCGAGCCTGCTCCAAGTCAGGTACTCATTATAAAGATCGCTAGTGTAAGTATACCTGAATTAGGTAAAACTTAAGACTCCCGATGTAAAATCAATAGGTGATATTGAAGATGTAAGCTAACATCTTCAATATATAGTTTATTGAAGATACATTTAATATCATGATAATATAGTTTACCTACGGTCAAAGCATTGTAACCGTAGGTTTTATAGCAGTCTATAAACTTTGTAATTAAAAATAAAAAAAAATTTCCGTTGTCCATTACAAAAATGGGTGCCAAATAATAAATGAGCCACAATTTCTGCCCCCTATAACAGCACTTAAAAGGTGAAAGCCTTATAAGTGTGGTCGTTGGAAAAGAAATATTTCTATTTTGTTGAAGTTCGAGTGGATATCCAATGCTAACACAATATAAATAATGGGATAACCTCAAAACCAGGGATCTATAAATTGGACTAAATTACTTGTATTAAATCAGAGTTAAGTAAAACCTCATTTATCTTTGTAAATCTTGTAATAATCACTTATATAAAAACACAAAACCTATAACAAGGAAAAACGTCCAACAAATAATTTACTTTCGTTCCAACAATGGGACTAATCAATAACTGATAAATTTCTGACTTTTTTTTTTTGGTCAAAATAAAAAAAAAAGTAAACTTTAGGAAATAAATGTAGGTTCAAGATATCACACACTAATACAGTGATGTTGAACAACAGTTTTTTTTTAAAAAAGTTTCAAAAATGATATGAAATCCCTTAGTTCTTGTCATTATTTACAATTTCTTATCACGACTTTTTCTCATTTTTTTTTAGCTGTTTTCTGTCAATTCAGAAACTTTATAACTTTTTTTATTTTTTTTTTTTTTACTTTTAAAGTTGAAGGAAAATATTTAATATAAATGACTAGAATAGAAGTGGATGGATTTAGATTAGAGGAAAATAAATTATTAATGCTTATAAAAAAAAAAAAAAAAAAAATCAAACGGAATCGTCCACAAATTTGGTTTCCAATTTAAACGATGATAAAAACAGTTTTTTTTTCTTCCCTACACCAGCTAGTCGTTTATTTATATTATTTTTATTCTTTTTTTTTTTTCTTCTATTCTGTCGTTATTTTGAAATAATATTTTGCTGACAATAATGGAAAACTGGTCGGATGCACGCAAAGTTGGAGCGTTCCGCTTTGTAAAGGAAAAAAAAAACCTGGTTTCAGTAAGTTGGAACGTATGTATTATTCTTCTGAGAGGAATAAAAGAAACCTTGAGGTATAGTCCTCAGCAAGGCTAATTATTTAGTCCCTTAATATTTAATATTACAACTGTAATAAGTACTTCCACCATTAAAATATTGTTCAATTTTAAATTAATATTTTCTAGGTTATATATATATACTTTTTCGTTGGAAATACGATCCAAAACGGACAAATATAGTTCAATATAGACAAAGGAACATAGAGAAATCAAAAACACACACTTACAGTCTCTAATTTTTGGTTTGAACCGTCTTCAGGAGAGATAAGAGAGGGAAACCAAGCGCACTGGTGTCAGTGTCACGAGTTCCTGACATCGTACAGGCTCAGAACTGACGGCTTAACGTCCTCTCTGAGAGGCGACGTACTCAGATTTATTCACCTTCCGTGTGAAGAAATCGAGGGCCAAATGGGGATCGAATCCCGGACCTACCAGCGCAAGGCGAGTACGTTAAACACTCAGTTAACCTGATAATATTACTTAATCATTAAAGTTAAAACGGAAATAATTGAGGAATGAGTAAGATGGACGCTCGTACTAAAAATTTTTACTCGTTGTACGAGTCAATTCTTACAAACTGCTGCTCGTAAAGTACTCGTACTACGATGTTTTATTCTATAAAAAAATATGTTGAAATTGTTTAAAATGAAGAATATGTTTTATTAAATCTATTCATAAACTGGGTCAGCACGAGCATTTCAAATCAAATAAAAATATTTTGGTTTCTTTTTTTCTTCTAAAGCACGCTCTACTCCCTGTTACAAAATAAACAAATAAATCGAATTATTCCACTTTTCCGTAAATCCGTGAGAATCTCCCCTCCACATAGACTGTATAACCTTTCCATAATTTGTATTAATTTCGCCCTCAGCAAGAGCTAAGAAACTATTTGCAATTCAATCCCCCCCCCCCCCCCCCATATTGAGAAAAGCCCAATGTAGAACAAATTCTTTATATCCGTCCCGACCTCCAAGTTCCTCATTACAAATTCATATAAACCAATTTATCTCTTACTTTCTTTGGAGTAGACTTCATTGCGTTTGCTTTGCCTTTTAAAGCACTTTACAGTCGGCTTTATTAAAATAAATTTTGATCTGTATCCGTAAAGCATGCTAGGCATAGTCGTAAATTATTATAAAAAAAATTTTTTTTTTTTTTTTAATTGAAAAAATAATAATACGATTTACCGTTTATTAAACTTTTATAAGCTAAAATTTATTATTTTCTTGATGGTTAGGTATTATTTATTGTACTGGTTTGTAAGATTAAACTTGTAATTGTGTTTTTGTTGTTAAGTTTTAATTCTTTAATTATTTCTTACGTGTTTGAAATGCCTTCTGTCCGTGCTGTTCTGAAGAATGTGACCATATTAAGACGTATTCCGTTATAGAGGAGCATATGTTTCCTCTTTGTGAACAATATAAAAATCTTTTCTGATCAACACAACAATGTTTATTCGACACCAGCTGACCCGGCGAACTGTTTTCTTTGTTTTCCAACACTCATACTTAGTGCCCTTGAAATAAAAATGTCGGATTATTATTTACATAAAAACTACTTGACATTGAAGTTTATAAATACTCAAGTATTAAAGAAATAATTTAAAATAATTGAATTGAAGTATAGAATCTCAATTTTCTCCCGAAATAGTTTTATGAACAAAGAAAACCTTGTTTTATAAACCACAAGTAAAGGTGTATACATGAAGTAATGCACGTGTAAAATATGCACTGTTTAACTTGCCATGCTCTACTAAATGCTACTGAGCAAGTGTTGTCATAATGACGTTTCATTTCATAATGAATTGTAATGTTGCCTAATTATGATGACTTTGATTTTAGCTGTAGTTTAATTACAGTAATTAGATATGCTCAATTATCAATTTGATACAGCTCATTAGTAAGTAGCAATTAAGACGTACAGACAGATACAGTACAAAAAGACATTCTCTCTTATATGCTAGTACAAGTGGCTAGCTCATAATGACTTCTTACTAGGGTTTAATAGATTAGATTTGATTATCCTGACATTGGCTAGGCTTAGTCCAAAGGCACACTCTCATAGAGTCCCGTTCTCATGCTGAATTTCCGTTCTACGAAATAAAACATTTAGATTATACTATTGCTAGATTGAAATTCCCAGCCTTCGGCAAGCATGCTAACCTCAGGAGGCTTTTTCATTTGAATTGTCACATCTTTCCATCACTATTCATAATGCTATTATATATATATATATATATATATATATATATACGTAATAGATATTTGTGAACCTATGGAAGAATAACGTTTATTATTTCTCGAGTGTTTTAGCTGATTAATGAGGCAACGCCGAAGGAATCGCCGAAAACTTCGCGAGGGAATAACAGAAATTATTCAATTATCACCTGAAAAGGCTCTATAATAATTTATTAAGTATTAATTAATATAAAAACAATTAATAATAACTCTTAATAATCCAAAATAAAGGTTTACGAAAGCTAA
This sequence comes from Hermatobates lingyangjiaoensis, assembly GCA_026182355.1. Classification (NCBI taxonomy): domain Eukaryota; kingdom Metazoa; phylum Arthropoda; class Insecta; order Hemiptera; family Hermatobatidae; genus Hermatobates; species Hermatobates lingyangjiaoensis. The sequence continues at coordinate 278,242 of JAPFBL010000202.1, forward strand.
ATAAAAATATGTAAACAAAACAGAGGAGAATAACTTGCTAATATAGCTAGGATTTAAAAATCAGGCTTACCACCCTAACTCTTCCCAATTGCATTATACCTCTTATCTAAAATACGATATCAAAAAAATTATTATGTTGGACAACCTGGATTATTTCGCAGTTTTTTTTTGTGATTTTTAAAAAATCAAGCTTCCCACCCTAATTCTTTCCGATCTCATTGTACTTCATATCTGAAAATCTATATCAACAAAATAATTGGGTTGGACAACCTGGATTATTTCCAAGATTTTTTTTCATAATTGCCCTGTTTTTAAGCACGGTGATTAAATTTTTTACATTATTACCTGAAAACTAGTCGTAAAAAGTTACTTTTTGTCCCTTCTGGAGATAAAAAAATTATGCTACTGTAAAAATTATTATATTGACCGTATTTTACGTATTTATATTTTGTATGAAAAAATGTTTGCTACAATGGGCACTAGGTACTGTGTTTGTGTACGGCCCTGTTATGTTAGTATTAGCTTTGTGAGTGAGATCTGGAATAGCCAAAGTTGTTCGGAAGTAGAGAAGGCATTGGGATAGTCGGTGACGTGTTCGTTTCATAGAAATGCGACGCCTTGCTGCCGTCAGTCCCGGATATGAACAGTACCAGAGGTCCCTGCTTGATGTGCCCTGGCCAACCGACTATGGTGAGCCCTCCAGCGACGATCTCAGCTCCGAGTGGGACTCCGATGCTCCTGAACCCCATTCCCAGCTCCCAAAGGTACAACTTTAATTATTATTTTATCCATCAACTAAGTCACTATCGAGACTTTAGGAAAAAAGAAACTCAACTACACAAAGACAAGCCAAAACCTTTGCTGTATGTTTAAACCATCATGAAATCGCTGTAAATATACGATGTGTGATCAAAAAGTAAGCACACTTTTTGAATTTCGCGCGCTTTGTACATGATTCCAAAATGGCTTGTTGTTGTTTTGGTACACTCCTCACGATCCTATCACAGTTCACAGATTTGACTATATAGCATGTAATGTTTTCATTTGAGACGTATAAAGTTTAAATACATGTTTCCGTGCTTCGATATTTTTTCTCTTGAAACATATTTGTGGAATAACTTACATATTTGCTCAAGGTGACTTACTGTACTCCATTGTCAATATTTCAAGAGTTTTTAACCTCTTAGTACAATTTTTTTTCACAAAAATCAATACAAACTCTCTGCCTCCATTATTTTCAACGGCAAAAAAAAATCGCGAGTCCGCAAAACGCGTCTAGCCTATCAAGTAAACAACACATGCTATACAGTCATAACTGTGAACGTAAAAACTTACATGGAAGAATTAATATCTTAAGAAATACAGCAAGAATCACACTTTTTTTTAAAAAAAAAAGTAGCTTTATAATAAATAACACTATATTTCGACAGTTTTTTATATAATATCATCAGAGTTTTATATCGTCAGAGTCAAAAACTCAACCAACCAATGTTTATGTGAAATCTTTATATATATATATACGAGTATATTGTTGAAATGTACCGCAGCTTCGGTATTAACGACTTTTAAACTAAGCTGTTCCAGTCTCCTGACAGTCTTACGAATATAAGGTGGTAATTCCCAAATGAGTTGTCCAAAGGACATTGACACACTTTTTTTAAAACACTTTAATAGATGTCAACAATTCAAATACAATTGAAAACTAACATAACTTACAAGACCATTGTATACAATCAATGGACAATGGTCTTGTAAGTTATGTTAGTTTTCAATTGTATTTGAATTGTTGACATCTATTAAAGTGTTTTAAAAAAAGTGTGTCAATGTCCTTTGGACAACTCATTTGGGAATTACCACCTTATATTCGTAAGACTGTCAGGAGACTGGAACAGCTTAGTTTAAAAGTCGTTAATACCGAAGCTGCGGTACATTTCAACAAAGTATGCCTCCAAGAAGATTTGCTGCCAATCTATACTAATATATATATATACACAATTAAAAGAAACGGTCCAGCGGACTTTTTTACAATAAAATAAAAAACGAAGGAAACACACAGAAAGACACAGACATAACTCACATCGATATTTCGACAATCGTCGTCATCAGGAGGTGCGAAGAGCGAAGAGCGAAGAGTCCCGCAGGAAGACAGGGCAGTACCGCCCTGTCTTCCTGCGGGACTCTTCGCTCTTCGCTCTTCGCACCTCCTGATGACGACGATTGTCGAAATATCGATGTGAGTTATGTCTGTGTCTTTCTGTGTGTTTCCTTCGTTTTTTATTTTATTGTAATATATATATATATAGGTAGTTTGTTCAATGAGAAAAAAGATTAAGATCTTTCAACCGTAATAAGGTCAGAGTGAAATCTCAACAGAAGCGGGATAAGCAGTTTACCTATTTGACTCTGACGAAGACCGCTTGTTACGGTTGAAAGATCTTAGTCTTGTTTTCCCATTTCATATAGTGGTTTGATCATTGATTGAATGTCAAAGGTCTGCGAGAATGGCCCACTTTCGCTTTTACTTTTTTTAAATTCTTCTCCTGAACTTAGAATGTTACCAAAATTATTGAGTACGTGTCATTTCTTTTTGTTTAATGCTTTTGACTTTTATCTTCAAAATTTTCTTTACCTGTGTATTTTTTATTTACTAAAGTATGAGTAATTCCAATATTTTAATATTATTTATTTTAAGTGATATATCTAATAGAATGTCATCAAAGAGAGTTATTTATAGTATAAAGTAAATGGTATAAAATAAAATAAGGAAGAGAGTACATACCTAATGTCATGTACCACAAACAATCACCCTTAGTATACCTAAGGTCTTACCGAATGCCATGTACCAAAGACACTCACCCTTAGTATACCTAAGGTCTACCTAATGTCATGTACCACAGACACTCACCCTTAGTATACCTAAGGTCTTACCTAATGACATGTACCACAGACACTCACCCTTAGTATACCTAAGGTCTTACCGAATGTCATGTACACAGACACTCACCCTTAGTATACCTAAGGTCTACCTATTGTCATGTACCACAGACACTCACCCTTAGTATACCTAAGGTCTTACCTAATGACATGTACCACAGACACTCACCCTTAGTATACCTAAGGTCTTACCGAATGTCATGTACCACAGACACTCACCCTTAGTATACCTAAGGTCTATCTAATGTCATGTACCACAGACACTCACCCTTAGTATACCTAAGGTCATACCTAATGTCATGTTCCACAGACACTCACCCTTAGTATACCTAAGGTCTACCTAATGTCATGTACCACAGACACTCACCCTTAGTATACCTAAGGTCATACCTAATGCCATGCACCTCAGACACTCACTGTTAGTATACCTAAGGTCATACCTAATGTCATCTACCACAGACACTCACCCTTAATATACCTAAGGTCATACCTACCATAATGTCATGTACCAAACACACTCACCTTTAGTATACCTAAGGTCTTACCGAATGTCATGTACCAAAGACACTAACCCTTAGGTATGTACTCCCTTCTTTATATTATTTTGTACCATTTACTTTATATTATAGTTAACTCTCTGATGATATTCTCTTTTTTTTTTTTAGTTAATGCCTGAAGAAGAACATTATGTTTTCGAAACGCGTGTCTATACTATTTAATTTCTATATCTGGAGACCATTTCATTAGCTTTTTACTCTACCATGAGTAAATACCACATAATAACTGATTACACTACCTTAGAGCTAAGTCATAACAATTCATATCCAGCAACATGCGAATACATCATGAGCCTCTTAGGTATCCCTCATTAATCCCTTCTATACTACCTTTAATGTTTTCAGTTTTTATTTAAAACCTTTTCCATAGGCCTACAAAACAGAAAAAAAAATACAATAAATATTACAATCATTAAAAAATCAAACATGCAGAGAAAAAAGCCCTTAAAGTTACAAATCAAAAAAACAACAACAATTTTCTAATTTGAAACTTTTTGCATTTTTTTATGTAAGTTTGATTTTTTAATGATTGGATTATTTCCTCTGTTTTTGTAGGCCTATGGAAAAGGTTTTAAACAAAAACCAAAACGTTGACAATGAGAGTTTAATTTGAACCTGAAGAACTGACCAAGTCCTGATTAAATTGTGTTTATCATTATATGTATAGATTAAAAACTAATTTCTCATAGAATCTAATAAATTTCCATATACACGTACATGTGATTTCTTCTTGGAATTCTGATTTTTATGATTATGAATTCTTTTACGTATTCCTGAGGTCAGTATTTACGCAATTACAATTGCGTATGAACAATTTCAGTTTATAAATCCATTACTTTCCACGTCATTTCATTGCTTTATTATTAGATTCCACGATTCATTCATTTCTCTGTGTCAAGATTATAATTTTATTATGAATCACTCTTTTTAATATTTCTTTTCCATTTTTATATCCAATTACTAATTTATAGCATTTAGAAACGTGTTTCTTTATACTTGAACTGAAAACCCCATATAAACAAATAATCAGGTTTGAACTTTAATTGTTTTGATTAAAGTTCAACAAACTAATAAATACCTAACTAACAAACTAATAAACGTGACTTTGATTTGTTATTTATAATGACAAAAGAAAGTTCAACTTGTGACATATTTAAAAGAGAGTTGATTTTTTTAAATGATCATTGTTTATTGTTTTCTGATTTGGTTAAACAAAAATAAAACAATTTTTTTTAAAAAAAAAATAAACTAAGAGTCCCTACTTTTGAAGTAAATTTACAGTTTAAATTAAATTTACTTCAGTTCAAACAATTCATTAAAACTTATTAGAAATTTATAATAACTATTTTCGAAGTTACAGCCTAATATGATTAGTTTAAATTAGGGCCTTTTTTTCCACCAACAACTCAATTAATTTTTATATTTTCTTGGAACAAGGTTGATGAAAGGCAAACTTCCGACTTTCTGACATAAATATGCATTTATTACCAAAAAAAAAAATTGTTTTTTCTTAATCGCTTTTTATAAAACTAATTTGATAAAACGTTTTGATAGGAATGTTCCAAAATTTATTCTTATTGCTTGATTAACCTTTTTTTTTTTTCTAAATTAAATGAAATTTCGAAATATAAATATATTAAATGGATATTTCAAATTCATTTTTTTTTTTAATATATTTTGGAGTTCCTAATTTAATCAATTTATTCGATAATTATTACAATTTAGTATGATTAAAGAATTAACTTTGTCTGAGTTACGAAATATTATCATTTAATTTCTATAATAATTTAAAGAATATTAATAGTAATAATTATTGAAATAGTAGATTTAGATTAGAAATATTGTTCGACTATCTTTCTCTATGAATAAAAGAAAGGTTTTTTTGTGTAAATTGCTTAGAACTGAATCATTTCAAGTTATCTTTACGTTTTATATATTAGAGAAACCAAACCGTATCCTCTCTTAGAAAAATTTCTGTCTTTTTGTTTGTTTGTCCAAAAATTTTGTCATAAGCGAACTCAATAACTATAAGTTAAAGCGAGTTCAATAACTCAATAACCGTAAGTTATAGCGAGCTCAATAACTGTAAGTTATAGCGAGTTCAATAACTCAATAACTTTAAGTTATAGAGAACTCAATAACTGTAAGTTATAGCGAGTTCAATAACTCAATAACTTTTAGTTATAGAGAACTCAATAACTCAATAACTGTAAGTTATAGCGAGTTCAATAACTCAATAACTGTAAGTTATAGCAAGTTCAATAACTCAATAACTTTAAGTTATAGAGAACTCAATAACTGTAAGTTATAGCGAGTTCAATAACTCAATAACTTTAAGTTATAGAGAACTCAATAACTGTAAGTTATAGCGAGTTCAATAACTCAATAACTTTAAGTTCTAGAGAACTCAATAACTGTAAGTTATAGCGAGTTCAATAACTCAATAACTTTTAGTTATAGAGAACTCAATAACTCAATAACTGTAAGTTATAGCGAGTTCAATAACTCAATAACTGTAAGTTATAGCAAGTTCAATAACTCAATAACTTTAAGTTATAGAGAACTCAATAACTGTAAGTTATAGCGAGCTCAATAACTCAATAACTGTAAGTTATAGCGAGTTCAATAACTCAATAACCGTAAGTTATAGCGTGCTCAATAACTGTAAGTTATAGCGAGTTCAATAACTCAATAACCGTAAGTTATAGCGTGCTCAATAACTCAATAACTGTAAGTTATAGCGAGTTCAATAACGCAATAACCGTAAGCTATAGCGAGCTCAAAACTGAATATCCGTAAGTTATAGCGAGCTCAATAACTCAATAACCGTAAGTTATAGCGTGCTCAATAACTCAATATCTGTAAGTTATAGCGAGTTCAATAACTCAATAACTTTAAGTTATAGAGAACTCAATAACTCAATACTGTAAGTTATAGCGAGTTCAATAACTCAATAACCGTAAGTTATAGCGAGCTCAATAACTCAATAGCTGTAAGTTATAGCGAGTTCAATAACTCAATAACTTTTAGTTATAGAGAACTCAATAACTGTAAGTTATAGCGAGTTCAATAACTCAATAACCGTAAGTTATAGAGAACTCAATAACTGTAAGTTATAGCGAACACAATAACTCAATAACCGTAACTTATAGCGAGCTCAAACTTCGACAGTAGATTTCTGTACCTCTAACTTAAAAGCTAAAATTTGAATGGATTGGAAATTCAACATAGAAGCAAAGTTATGGACTTTTAACCTGTAGTTGGTTAGGTACGCAGTATACAGGTATATAGCTAAAAATATTCATGTATTTTTACTGTAACAAGTAAGTATTGTTAGTTGATTTTAATTTCGTTTGAGTTATCATAATTTACTTGCTTTAAAGAAGTGAGTCATATCTACCCTTGTATTAATAAGAATTACGCTCAGCAAATCAAATTTGAGCTCAATATCTGATGCTGTAAAACCTAAAGTTGAATTCGTTAAAAGAAAAATTTGTTGTTGTTGAGTTACTGTTGTTCTGTGGTTGTTGGAGTTGTTTTGATGTTACTGTTGCAAAAATGACATTTTTAGACTGTCCTAATAATGATATTTAATATTATTCTATTATTTCTAATAATATTTTAGAATACCAGGCATCATCTCTAAAATACTCGTCAAAGACGTAAACGTCTGATAGTCTTCGTATAAATGTACTATTTCAAGTAAAATGATCCTATTTTAAAATCACATCTGCTTGATATGTCAACAAATAATTGAATGTCGTGTTGTTTTGTCAAAGTAATTTGTTATATATCGTGAAGTGTAGGATTTCAAAAAGACTTTTTTTTTTTTTTTTTTTTTAGAGTCAACTGTATGAATCACAGACTAATCCTGAATTCTATTTCTGAAACCTCCCACTTCACCCCAGACCTCTTAAACCTTCGCATAGTTTATGATTTATAATTGTATTTGTTTGACAATATTTAGCCCCCCCAATCAATTAGTTCTGCTTGTTTTTCAAAACTCTTTAAGGAGACTGAGGAGGTGTCTTTGAACCTTGTTACCATTCATAAATACCTCAAATCCATCAAAAGACCTCTACAAGGTTTTAATGTATCAGGTAGAAAATCCTATATGTTCTTTAAAGAATAATACCAAAATAACAGTTAAGTCAAGGAAAATTTGTTGTTGTTATGTTACTTTGTTTGTTGTGGTTGCTGGTGGTGACAGTGTTGTTGTTGTTGTTCTGGTGTTATGGTTTGTGTTTGTTGCTGATTTTGTTTATTCTGATTGTTGGTGGCGTTGTTTTGATATTGTTTTTGTTATAGTTGGTGATGGTTTTGGTGTTCTGATGTTGTTTTGATGTTGTTGTTTGTTTGAGTTGTTGCTGCCATGTTTTGGTGTTACAGTTTTTGGTGTTGTTTGTTGTTCTGGTGGTGGTAGTGGTGGTGGTGTTGTTTTCTTCTTCTGCTGTATAAAATTACGTTAAAAACCCCATTTGTTGATCTACCTATGTGGAACAAAAATTAAAAAACATAATAATTAAAAGTAAAGAAAAATATATATGTGTAAAATAAGTTTTTTGCAGATTAACAAACTTGACGTAACATGTAGCACTCGACGTACTTTTTTACCATCAGTGGAATGAAAGAAGTTTTTTTTGTAACACTGTACTTTGTTACAACTTTGACGTAACAAGTAGCACTCGACGTAATTTTTTACGATCAGTGGAATGAAATAAGTTTTTTGTAACACTGTATAACACTGTACTTTGTTACAAGTTTGACGTAACAAGTAACACTCGACGTACTGTTTTACGATCAATGGAAATTTTACAGCCTACATTCACTACAATGCCACAAGCTGCGTTTACATGTTCTACTAACTTATTTTATTTAGTAAAGAATGCAAAAATCTTTTTATGAGACTATCGCCTCTACAGTCCTTGTAGCTCCTGCGATGACTTTAGAAATGTGTGGAAGTACATATGGGTGTGAATAATGTTTCTCAGTCATGATTAACAAGTCAGCACTAAGATCACGGGTTACTGATGAACATTTACAATCATCACTGAGATTGGTTTCTGCTAATACTGATGACTTTGTTGATTCAAAACGCTGCCATCTGAATAGTCAAATCGAAATCAAATGATCAGTTAGAACTGACTATTACAGTAGTAATTAATTGTGTTATTAATTACAAGCTCTTGATAATAAATGGATTGAGTATATTTTGTTTTTTCTTAACATGTTCTTCTCCGAAACAAGTAAATTTGAATAACATTGATAAAAAAAACCCTGGTTTTGTTAGATATTTTTTATGCTTACATTTTATGTTATTTAATTACTGGTTTTAAATTAATAAATAGATTAACTAAAATACTACATTTATTTTTTTTTCTATTATATTTGTTACTGCTTTTGTTCGATTGAAAAGCATTTATAAAAAGTTGTTTTATATTATTTATTTCGAGAGAGTGAGAGAAACAGAGAGAGAGAGAGAGAAAGAAAGGGGAGATAGGGAGAAGAGGGTGAGGGAGAGAGAGTGCGGAGAGAGGTTGAGGGAGAGAGACTGACGAGAGAGGATACAAGAGAGAGAGCGAGAGAGATAGAGAGAGAGTTAGTGAGGGAGAAAGAAAGGGGAGAGAGGGAGAAGAGGGTGAGGGAGTGAGAGTGTGGAGAGAGGTTGAGGAAGAGAGCCTGATGAGAGAGGATGAGAGAGAGAGAGTGAGGGAGACAGAGAGAGAGAGTTAGTGAGGGAGAAAGAAAGGGGAGAGAGGGAGAAGAGGGTGAGGGAGAGAGAGTGTGGAGAGAGGTTGAGGAAGAGAGCCTGACGAGAGAGGATGAGAGAGAGAGAGAGTGAGGGAGATATAGTGTGGAGAGAGAGATAGTTAGTGAGGGAAAGAGAGTGAGTGAGTGAGGGAGTTTATATTTGTTACTGTTTTTGTTGCATTGAATAACATTTATAAATATTGTTTATTGAGGCCTACATTTGATACTTGCGATAGTGCGGTGCTCGGGTTGCTGTAAAGGTCCTCATTGGGCCCCTGGGAGGGGCTGGCTCCGAGGCGACTGTTTCAGATAAAGACTACTGTTCGTTAGAACAATGCGTCTGGCTCCACTTTGTCACTGCTTAGTGAAAGCTGTCTTTCATATGAAGACGGATTTCTCCTTGGTAGTCACCACCTAATAGCACTCCACAGCACGCCCTACCATATCCTAGTGTGCTGTATCCTAGTGTGCCCAATATAGCAGCTACCTCAGTATTTCTCTTTTATTTTCCTACCTCACTCACACATAATGTTTTCTTAACTCTTGCTTTCTCTTTCCTGCCTTTGACACTCTCTTCATTGTTTTCACTCCCTCATTTTTTTCATTTTTACTCTCTCTCCCTCACTCTCTTTCCCTTACCAACTCTCCCTCTCTCCTCAATCTATCTTTCTCACCCTCTGTCCTCACTCTCATTCCCTCACCCTTTCTTACTCTCTCTCCTCACTAACCCTCTCCTTCTCTCGACTCACTCTTCTTTATCTCTCTCTCTCTCTCTCTCCTCCCTCTTCTCTCTCTCAGTCTCTTACTCCCTCACCCACATAACTCTCTCCCTCATGCACCGTACTCTCTATCTCATCACTCTGTCCTTACTTTTTCTCTCTCATCCTCTCTTCACGCTCTTCCTCCCTCACCCACTTCTCTCTCTCTCTCTCTCTCTCTCTCTCTCTCTCTCTCTCTCTCTCTCTCTCTCTCTTTCATCTCTTTCTACGTAACTAACTCTCTATCTCCCTCACTCTTTCCCCTCTCATTATCTTTTACTCTCTCTCTCTCTACGTAACTAACTCTCTCTCTCTCACTCTCTCCCCTCTTATTATCTTTTGCTCTCTCTCCTCACTAACTTTCTCCTTCTCTCTACTCACTCTCTCTAGATCTCACTCCTCTATTTCTCCCTGCATCTTTTATTCTCTCTCTCTCTCTCTCTCTCTCTCTCTTTCAGTCTCTTACTCCCCCACCCTCACTAACTCTCTCCCTCATCCTCTCTCCCCTATCTCTTCTCACTCTCCATCTACCTCACCCTCTCTCCTCATTCACTCTAATTTAAATGTGTTCTTTTCTGATTTAATATTTTTACTTCAATGTTTCGATATTGTCGTCAACAGGAGAAGAAGAATATATGTTCTGCTCGGCTGGTAAACAGATGCGAAATTTAAAACAAATGATTATATAAGCGGTTACAAACAATAACTCAAATCGTATAACCACCTATAAGTAGTAAGTGAGGAATCCATGCTTTACTGAAATAGGCTGGTTGAGTTTGGCCCTGGCTAAATTTGGCAAGGTACTGCTGGGTCACGATTGCGTAGGTGTTGAGTGGCCACTAAGTCAAGTGATGAGTTCCAGACTTACCATTCTGGTCTGTAACTCCTACCATCTTACACTAAAACTACTTCAAAAGCCAAATCAAATTAAACACTTCTCTAAAATTCCTTTTTTTATTTTACAGCAGTAAACATATTGAACCTATGAGCTATTCAAGTAGTTGTTGTCTGGTATTTACTCAACATTAGAGAGGAAAAGAAACACTCCTCCCTCTCTCTCCGCACTTTATCACTCTCACACTTTATCTCATCCTTCCTCCTCACTCTCTCTCAATCACCCTCTCTCCCTCACCATTTCTCCTCATTTTCTCTTCCTCATCCTCTCTCCTCAATCTCTCTCCCTCACCCTCCCTCCTCACTATCTCTCCCTCACCCTCCCTCCTCACTCTCTCTCCCTCACTCCCTCTCCCTTATCTTCCCTCTTCATCATCTCTTCCTCATCCTCTCTCCTCAATCTCTCTCCCTCATCCTCCCTCCTCTCTATCTCTCCCTCATCCTCCCTCCTCACACTCTCCCTCACTCCCTCTCCCTTATCTTCCCTCTTCATCATCTCTTCCTCATCCTCTCTCCTCAATCTCTCTCCCTCATCCTCCCTCCTCTCTATCTCTCCCTCACCCTCCCTCCTCACTCCCTCTCCCTTATCTTCCCTCTTCATCATCTCTTCCTGATCCTCTCTCCTCAATCTCTCTCCCTCATCCTCCCTCCTCTCTATCTCTCCCTCATCCTCCCTCCTCACTCTCTCCCTCACTCCCTCTCCCTTATCTTCCCTCTTCATCATCTCTTCCTCATCCTCTCTCCTCACTACCTCTCCCTCATCCTCCCTCGTCACTCTCTCCCTCACCCTCCCTCCTCACTCCCTCTCCCTCACCCTGCCTCCTCACTCTCTCTCCTCACCCCCACTCCCTCATCATTAAGAGTACTTAAACTCGAGGATCGAGTGTGTACTCTAGCATTATCTATGCTGGTTATCTTTTATGCCTAGGACACACTTTAACGTATTTACCACCTGCAATTACTAGTGGTACTATCAGGTGTCCTGAAATGATAACGTATTTCTTTAGTTGGGTTTTCATTTATTTATGCCTGCTGCATAGGTCAAAGACCGCTAATTCATCTTAATTAATTTTATTTTCAAAAATTTGGTACGACTATTAAAACACATATATATTAGTTGTGCAATCCGTAATTGTGTGGTATTTACTCATTCTGAGGTAAAATGGATAAAAAAAACAAAAGTCTCCACACAAATGAAGTTTTATTTTACGCGTTTCGAACACTTTGTGTTCATCATCAGGAAGACACTATAATACATATTATATCTAATCAGTTACAAATAATAAAATTCAATTAAGAGAATTCAAGACATACCCAATGATGTGGTACTAACGGGTTGGTCTAAATTAGTAGTTCTGGCCTTCTGTATTTCAGTTAAAGGTTTTCAAGCATACCCGACGCCTTTGTCATCTTATCTCCTAAATGCCTATCCCCATTCTTTCGCAGCGGGATCTATTTCCTACTTGTTGTTTTCACGGGACCAACCCATCAGCACCACATCCTTGGGTATGTCTTGAATTCTCTCAATTGAATTTTATTATTTCACTCTAATTTTGTAACTGATTAGGATATAATTTGTATTATAGTGTCTTCCTGATGATGAACACAAAGTGTTCGAAAGGCGTTGAATAAAACTTCATTTGTGTGAAGACTTTTGTTTGTTTATCCATTTTACCTCAGAATGAATAAAATACATATATTTATTGAAAGCAAAAAAAAAAAACAAATAACGTCTATTGTTTGACTTGGCGGCTAGGTTTGAGCTGTCAGTCAGAGGATACAAGGAGGCGGAGTCGGGTTGCTTCATGTTTTGGTCGGTGGTTTGACGTCAACACTGTGTGTGCGTCACGTTTCCACAGACCTATCGCCGTCAGGCCTTTCCATTCCGCCTCAAAGCCCTCTCTGCTCATAAAACATCTACAGTTCATCCCTTTTGTCTCTGACGACACTTTTTTACACAATATCTCATAGATTTCTATCAACATTGTCCAGCCAACCTTTTTACTGTTCCATCCACTAACTATTTACAATCTTAACCGAAACATTATTTTCAGTTGTCACATATAGACTATGTAGTATAATTACAACCATTTATGCCAAACATATAAACTTATACATATATATATATATATATATATATAAAAAGATTTCGCATAAACACGTGAAATAACAATCAATGATCAAACCACAATAAGAAATGGGAAAACAAGACTAAGATCTTTCAACCGTAACAAGCGGTCTTCGTCAGAGTCAAAAACCCAAGTTGGGGTTTTGACTCTGACGAAGACCGCTTGTTACGGTTGAAAGATCTTTGTCTTGTTTTCCCATTTCTTATTGCGGTTTGATCATTTATATATATATATGAGTATCAGTTTGCTTCTCAACGCGAGTACTTCGCACTTCTTCTGGATGACGACGGATGTCGAAATATCGAAGTGAGTTCAGTTGTGTCATTCTGTGTTCTTTCCTATGTGTTAAAGTTTATATATATATTCGCGCTCTGTTCTTCGACGTGGGGAGATCTCTCTCACTTCGTCCTCTCTTCTAGTCTACTCTTGATGACGAACAATAGTTCGAAATATTGAATTCTGTAAGTGTTCTCTTTATTCTTTTTTCTGTGTTTTTTCTCAAAAACGAAGAAAAGCAACACACAGAGAAAGAGACACACTTACAAACTCAAATTTTCTCCTGAAGCCAGATCATCCGAAAATTTGAGTTTGTAAGTGTGTCTCTTTCTCTGTGTGTTATTTGTCTTCGTTTTTGAGCTGATTTGCGTTCAGTTGGGATCGTTTTTTTCGAATTTTGAGTGATATATATATCAACTATATTGACAAAAAGAACGCACAGAAATGAAACAGACACAACTATATTTCGATGGCCTCGTCATGAGTAAGATAGATGTTAGTTAGTCCCAACACAGACAACGACTCAGGCCATCGAAATATATTATTGAGTTTCGGTTTCATTTCTGTGTATTCTTTTTGCCAATATAGTTTATTTAGTTCGTGGAATCGTATCATTTAATTGGTTATATATATAACAAGATTTCACCAGCCCAAACATCTCTCCCTGGACCATCGTCCCTACCTGCACTTTACACCCTTTTCTTGAAAGTACAGAAACGCGATGGTTGAGTATATGTTGATATTTTTTTTTTTTTTTTTGGAAATAAAACTATTTAATTTCCTAGTTCTAGCATACTCGTATGTCTTCCTTGCGTCTTTGGTTTATGACGTTGGTAGGCATTTAATTTGCATATTGTACATGTTTCCACCTTAATATTTGGCAATCTGTTAGTATAATATAACAAGGTCGCTTTTCTTTGCCAGAATAGTAGATATCTGACGTGGTTTGAAATGATAATCAATTCATCGCCACATCATACGGCTTATAACCAATGAGGAGCAGAAAAAAAAAAAAAAGACTACCTACCATTTTGAAAATATCCTGTCAGATCTTTTAATCCGACACTCAACCTTTCGTAGTCTCTTGACAGTTCAAGATCTTTATCTCTGTATATTCACCATTCTCCAGGACACCTGACTTGCTCTGGCTTCCACTATTTAATACCTTATGGACTGCTTTACCCGACAAACTATATCTCTAAGTCGATCAGGTTTACTTGCAAACTCACTTAAATCAGCGAGGTAATGTTCAGTTAAGTTAAGAGGTGGTTAGAGATTACTACAAGCTCTCTCTTGTATACTGGCAGATATTTTTTTTTTTCTAGATATTTCATGCATGCTGCTTGTATCTTTTACCAAACATCCACAAGTTAGGCTTCTAATTAGTAATTGATTATTTAATCACTCTCTGGCTTAAATTATGTCTCAGAGACTTTGTCTTTGATGATGAATGATGAAGAACAGCTGAGATGTTGAGAGCGTAAAGCGCTTCGATGGATCCATGCGGCCACCATAGCTTTAACAAGTTGATTATTTAATCACTCTCTGGCTTATATTATGTCTCAGAGACTTTGTCTTTGATGATGAATGATGAAGAACAGCTGAAATGTTGAGAGCGTAAAGCGTTTTGACAGATCCATGCGGCCACCATAGCTTTAACAAGTTGATTATTTAATCACTCTCTGGCTTAAATTATGCTTCAGAGACTTTGTCTTTGATGATGAATGATGAAGAACAGCTGAAATGTTGAGAGCGTAAAGCGCTTCAATGGATCCATGTGGATACCATAGCTTTAACAAGTTGATTATTTAATCACTCTCTGGCTTATATTATGTCTCAGAGACTTTGTCTTTGATGATGAATGATGAAGAACAGTTTCGATGTTGAGAGCGTAAAGCACTTCGACAGATCCATGCGGCCACCATAGCTTTAACAAGTTGATTATAGCTTTAACAATTAATCGCAATTACTGGTGGTACTATTAGGTGCCCTGAAATGATAACGTATTTCTTTGTTGGTAAATGCCTATTGAATTAACAATAGGGGCTCTGTTTATCAAGAGTTGATACCGCCTCAATGCATGTTCTGTTCTGCTAATGATACAACACGACTTTTCTTTGCCTATTTTATATCTCACTATATTTATTTAAATAGTGATGGTGGCTTTTATGACATTCTTATCTCTCGTATCTCTCTCTTTTCGAGGTACAGTTAACCTCAAAGCTACTTCTCATTGTTTTTCAATGACTTGCTTTCTTTACTGGTTGATAAAGTAGCAAGCATTCCAATTCTCCTCTGCACATTAAACAAATAACCTACTAAATTTCAAATACCCTGTAACATTTTTGAAGATATCAAAACTGTCTTTTTACATCTTAAATCAGGCATGGGCAACCTGCGGGCCCGTACGTGTTTTTGTCACCCTCGGAGATAATCTGGAATTCTATCTAAATATTAAAAATTCTTTTGCTTTTTACTTATTAACAAAAACTCCCAGAAACTTTTGGAAGTAAATTCTAACATTAGAAAGAGAGAGCTCTATAGCAATAAATGTTTTAATTTTTTTTTCTTATATGACGCGTTAATATTTTTGATATTGTGTTGTTATAATTGTTTACCACGGTTAAATGATGAGATGAATAATAATTTTCATTATATGAACAATAAAAAGTTAAACAATCATTGACACATTAATATAGCGCACAGAATGTATTTCTATATCTATATATATATATATAGATTTCACATAAACACGTGAAATAACAATCAACGATCAAACCACAATCAGAAAAAGGGAAAACAAGACTAAGATCTTTCAACCGTAACAAGCGGTCTTCGTCAGAGTCAAAAACCCAACTCTCAGTTCAGTTGGGTTTTTGACTCTGACGAAGACCGCTTGTTACGGTTGAAAGATCTTAGTCTTGCTTTTCCATTTTCTTATTGTGGTTTGATCATTGATTGTTATTTCACGTGTTTATGTGAAATCTATATATATATATATATATATATAGAAATACATTCTGTGCGCTATATTAATGTGTCAATGATTATTTAACTTTTTATTGTTCATATAATGAAAATTATTATTCATCTCATCATTTAACCGTGGTAAACAATTATAACAACACAATATCAAAAATATATGTATATATATATATATATATAAATACATTATACATATAAGCTGTATCTATCGACATACCTCAGAAATTACCATGCGGCCCGCGGTCTTTTGGAAATTATATTATGCGGCCCGCAGTTCATAAAAGTTTGCACATGCCTGTCTTAAATGATTATAGTCACCAATCACTTATTAATAACTATAGCAGGAGATCTCAACCATATACATTATTAGTTTTTTTACTACAAAAAAGTTTACATTAACCCAAACTTATTTGCAACAGAAATATATAGTTATATATTTTGGCTACTAAAACAGTGTTTGGATATTAAACTGAGAAATATTTGTTATAAAATAAATAATTTTAATAAAAAAGCATCTGGCTGGGGCTTTTTTTTTAGACCCGATGTTACCTCTATGTATGTATGATATTTCCCAAATACATTAATTGTCCTAGAGGCAAAAAACACTGTTAAGGATAAAAACTTTTATTGTTGAGAATTAAAACTTTATTTGACTCGTATCTGCAAATATTCTACTATTCATTGCCCTTAGCTATTAATATAGGGGTCAGGCTAGCTCAGTCGTTACGTGCTCGCCTCTGAACTGATAGGACCGGGGTTCAATCACCACACCTGGCCCTCGATTTATTCACGCAGGAGGTGAATAAATCTGAGCACGTCGTCCCTCGAAGAAGGACGTTAAACTGTCGGTCCCGAGCCTGTACGATGTCAGGTACTCGTTAAAGATCCCTACTCTAAATACACTTGAGTTAGGGCAAAATTTACGACTCCCACTGTAGAATCAAATCTTCATTGTGTGGTATCACAAAGGGCCAATGCTCGGTCTACGTGTGTCCCCTTGTGGAACTGCCACTGCAACCTAACCTAACCTTTCTATTAATATAGAGTACATTTTGTTTCATTAATATAATACTACAATTACAAATATTATGTATTTTCCCCTCCTTTAATCAATTAAAATAAATTTAAAAATGGATAGAAAATATGGTATAATGTTGTCTTTTTTAGATGCACTAAGGCATCTTGTTTTGCATACCTCCTATCGCCTGTTACACCTCAAGGCCGCTATACGTACACGATTACAATTTCATTAAACAGAGTCTCTTATCACGACAGTTTCTTCAAGGTTTTCATTCCTAGTATATATATAATGTAAATACTGATTTATCATCCCTTTTGCGTAAAAAACAACAACAACATTCGTTTCATATTCCTTCTCGTAAAACGAATGAGTTTCTGTTTGTTTTTATGAGCCAGTATTTAATTGCGTTATTCAAATTTTCAAAGCGATAGCTGATGAAGGTTGAATTGTGCTTCCTCTTGGTTACGGCTCATTGTCCGGTCTTACACAATAGGACTATTGTCCCTAGGGATATACTATAACTAGGCATCACTGACAGTTTGCCTTAGTACAACTATTAACTCTATCTCTCAAATGTACTTCAGGTTCTTTCATTTTTTTTTTTAAAAAAACATCGTAGATTTTACAAAAACCAGATGAAAATTTCTAGTTGTTTATTTTGAGTATAAACAATATATAAACTTTGTTAAAAAAATATTTACATATATTATTAAAAGGGTTAAATACTAAAACTCCTTTTTAATATAATATCAATAAAAGAGAGAGAGAGAGGGAATGAGATAGAGGTTGGTTACGTATATGCGTAACCCATTCATTTTGTGGTTTTATTATATATATATATATATTCTATGTTTTGTTATTGAGGGCTAGGTCAAATAAAAGAAAATAAACTCCTTCCTAGGCCGACGTTTCGATGTATTTGTACATCATCTTCAGGGCTAAAATTAGAGTAAGACTATAATTCATTTACCAAAACAATCTACAACTCACATAGTGTTTTGGTAAATGTATTATAGTTCTTACTCTAATTTTAGCCCTGAAGATGGTGTACAAATACATCGAAACGTCGGCCTAGGAAGGAGTTTATTTTCTTTTATTTGACCTAGCCCTCAATAACAAAACATAGAATAGAATAGAAGAGGTCAATAACAATTTTGGAGTTTATATATATATATATATATAACAAACACTTTTTCTTTTTCTCGGAGTTTGGTCAGGGTAAATATATGGAATCACCTTTTTGCCAACACCCTGACCAAACTCCGAGAAAAAGAAAAAGTGTTTGTTAATATTTTGTGGTCAAGAAAACAGTACCGTATATATATATATAGTAGTTTGCTTCTCAACGCGAGTACTTCGCACTTCTTCCCGATGACGACGGATGTCGAAATATCGAAGTGAGTTCTGTAGTGTCTTTCTGTGTTCTTTTCTATGTGTTAAAGTGTATATATATATATATATATATCTTGGCCAACTCCTTTTCCAGTTGAACCCTGTTAGCAGGAGGTTAGTTCGTAGGATCGAATCTCTCAGTCTTAAGATCGTGAATGCCGAGACTGCGGTTAATTTTAATGATACCTGTTTGAAAGAGGATCTGTTGCCTATTTATAACAATATATATTTTTATATATATATATATATGATAAATTTAATTGGTCAAAATCGGCATCAACACTGTGCTATGTATAAAACTCAATTAAGGATTATTTAATGGAAATACATTAATTTCTGTGTTTTCAATTTATTGATTAATTAATTTAATGATTAATGAAATGATGGGTAAATTGGCAAGGACGATAATAATGTAATCAAAAGTTATGTAAATATTATCTCGAATTGTATTTTTCCATAATAGCGGTGATTATAAATATTTTTCAAATGTCAACACTGTTTGGGTGCTTTGTTAAACGAGAAACTAATGAGTGAGAACTATTGAAATGTTTTAAATAAAGTTTTAATTTGAGGATGTTTTAATACTTGTTTAATCACACTGAGAGTCCATAAAGGCTAATGTACAGATCTTGCAAGTCAGCGTGACTACTATTTATACATTTACTGACCTTGTGGAAGAATAAAATACACCAATGTTTTTTGTTTATGATTTTTTGGCCACTGCTAATTTAATTAGTTAATGATCTTTGAATACAAATATTATTTTCCAAGGTAAAAATTAATTTATTTTATTTTTTTTTTTAAATGACATTTTTTTTTCCATCAATCAATTCATAAACTGCTAATTGTAAAACTTCACTTGCTTTAATTCTGCTGTCTTTCTTAATGACGGTGCAATATCGTTGTACTTTCTTATCATGATTTCATCAGTGGATTAAATATTATACCAATTTATACCAAGTGGAATAAATTCCTAAATGACAAATCACTTTCTAAAGTCGAATCACAGGTATTCCTTAAAGGTGCCAGATGTTGAAATATAGAAGCGAGTTTTTTTTTTTTGAGTGTCTTTCAATCCATTTTATTTAATTTGTAAATTCTTTTATGAGTAGGGTGTCGTTTTCATGCTTACAGGAAAACACGTTTCAAACACTTAGTGTTCTTCTTCAGGTTTTGCATCTGGACTCTTGAGAAGTCGATCTACAGGAGTGACCAAGGAAGGACTGAGCTCAGTTCTTCTTAAAAAAATATTGTTTCATTTAAAACTAAAAAATACAAAAACGAACAATCACGATGGGAGAAGCTTGTTATCAGCCTTGTATATTCTTAACAATTTTAATTCTAAAATGATCCCTATTTTATCTCAACTACATTTAAATTGTGACTTTTTTTTAGGGTCTGCTATTTAGTGAAATGATAGCCTCACATTTAATATTATTACTGCGGTTTATACGCTGATTTTAATTTCACAAGTACATTATGAAATCCTTTTATATGCGAACATACCCAAATGTATAGCAATATTTCATACATAAACCGGTGCTAAAGTTAATTTGTTATTCTAATAAGGAGACGTACGATTTAAAAAGGACTTGATAAATTAAATAATTATAACATAAATGCCGCTCCATCGTTTATAACAGTTCAATGAATAGAGTACTGAGATTTATAATTAAAGAGGAAGTATTCCTGACATTAGTCAAGTACGCCGATTTCATCACGTCTAGCATCTCATTCATATTTATTTCAAAATGGTAATATATATTTCAGTAGTATCTGAATATATATATATATATATATGAGAAAAATTGAAAAAAAAAATAGATTAATAACAGTCAAATACCTTCTCATATACCCATATTGGGGAATTTAAAAAAAAATTACGTCTCAACACAAAAAAAAAAGGTAGGTTTGTTTCGATCGAAGATGGACAACATCCGAAATAGCTCCAACGACTGTAATATCATCTTACGAGGTATGACGGTTTTACCTGGCATACATAAATATAATATATTTATGTATATATTATAAAACAAAATTGTGGTAAAAACTACATCGGGCAAACGGGAAGGACACTAAAAGACAGATTCAAAGAACACATTAAAGACTACACCAACAACACAAACAGATCAAACTATGCACACCACTTAAACAAATTTTGGACATAACCCAGACAGTATGGAAAACACAATGGACTTACTACAGACGGGACAAAAAGGACAACGAATGAACATATAGGAACAAATAGAAATATACAAACATAAAATGACAGACAATATAATCAATGAAGAAACAAACCACCAAACCGACATTTTAACAAAACCACTAATAACATTTAAAAGACGACTCAAGGAACTGGAAATAGATAATGAAATAAGCAATAAAAGGAAAAAACATAGCAACTAAAGAAATATTAAAAAAAAAATTAACTACACACACAACACTGATTACACAATGTAGATGCTATATATAGGTAGGTTATAGGAAAACAACATTCACAGTCAGTTAGGTGCTCTTGAAGATGGGATCCAGACGGACCCGAAACCGGTCGAGCTTTTCAGAGACTTTACGAGGTATGACGGAATTTATTATTACTAATTCTAATTGTATAGAATATTCAATGAGAAACTGGCAAGTATAAAATACAACGTTGTCTTTTATACTTGCTTTAAACGTCCATAACATCACTTCTACGTTGAATTTCCAATCAATTCAGAGCCTATATTTTAAGTTAGACCTACACAAATCAACTGTTTAAGTTTCAGCTTGATATGTCTTATGGTGGCTGAGTTTACTTGTGACAAAATTTTGCGGACAAACCGACAAACCGACAGAAATTTTTCTAAGGGTGGATACTACTAATAAATTTGTTCTTAAATATTATTCCTGCGTTACTTTCTTTTATATTACTTTCCAACCAAAAAGACATACTTTTATTTCTTGTGATAGACGAAAATTAACAATTATTAAACATTTTTGTAATTTATATTTTTTTTTTTTGGTTATTTATTATCCATGAACTCAATAAGTAGATTGGTTTAATAAATCTATATGTAAAGACCACCAGACTTGCAATTATGGGGTTAAATAATTCATTTTTATTACAAATTCTATTAGGATAATACCAAAAAAAAAGTGATCCAACCCCTGCGTTAGAGTATACTCACCAATTCATATCTACTCTCATGAACTGGTCAGTAGGTCTGTAATGAAGTAGTAATTCTTGTAAATTATTACTTTTACTATTAATGTGTCAAACTGTCACACCTCGTACGATGTTTTTGGAGACGTTGGAGCGCTTTCGGACGTTGTCCATCTTCAATCGCAAATAACCTACTGAATTGTTAGAAATGGTTATCTGTCCCCTACTATCCTGATATTATAATTATAATATCCTGATATTATTATTATCCTGATATTATTGCAATTATAGGGTTAAATAATTCATTTTTATTACAAATTCTATTACGGTAATACCAAAAAAAAAAAGTGATCCAACCCTTGCGTTAGAGTATACTCACCAATTCATATCTACTCTGAAGATACCGCCAGGTCCCTGACTGAACTGGTCAGTCGGTCTGTAATGAAGTAGTAATTCTTGTAAATTATTACTTTTACTATTAATATGGCAAACTGTCATACCTCGTACGATGATCTTGGAGTCGTTGGAGCGCTTTCCGACGTTGTCCATCTTCAATCACAACTAACCTACTGTTATAAATGGTTATCTGTCCCCTGCTACCCTGATATTATTACATTGATTTTATTTAGTTATTTTTTTATTTTTATTTTTTAGCTATTATCTAGTTTGATTTTTTTTTTTATAATTTCTAACTTCGTCATACTGTCTGTCCAGTCGTATTTTTATTTGTATTAATGGTTTATATAATAACAATTAAAAGACGACTGAACAGACAGTATGACAAAGTTAGAAAATATAAAAAAAAAACCAAAAACTAAATAATAGCTAAAAACTAAAAATCAAAAATAACTAAATAAAATCAAAGTAATAATATCAGGAAAGCAGTGGACTTGACAGAAAACCAGCTCGATAGGCTAGTTAGTTATTCTGAGGTAAAATGGATAAACCAACAAAAGTCTCCACACAAATGAAGTTTTATTCAACGCGTTTCAAACACTTTGTGTTCATCATCAGGAAGACACTATAATACAAATTATATCTAATCAGTTACAAAATTAGAGTGAAATAATAAAATTCAATTAAAAGAATTCAAGACATACCCAAGGATGTGTCAGTACCAAGACATACCAACCCGTTAGTACCACATCCTTGGGTATATCTTGAATTCTTTTAATTGAATTTTATTATTTCACTCTAATTTTGTAACTGATTAGATATAATTTGTATTATAGTGTCTTCCTGATGATGAACACAAAGTGTTTGAAACGCGTTGAATAAAACTTCATTTGTGTGGAGACTTTTGTTGGTTTATCCATTTTACCTCAGAATGAGTAAATACCACACAATTACGGATTGCACAACTAATGATTTAGTTAGTTAGTTGCGATTGAAGATGGACAAAGTCTGAAAGCGCTCCAACGACTCCAAGATCATCTTACGAAGTATGAAGGTAAAGCCATATTAATAATATAAATCATACTAACCTCAGTTGTAATAACAATATGCATGTATTACTTTTACTGGCGACCTCTAAAAAAGGAGGAATTTCATATATATATATAAGAAGATTAAGTCCTTGGGTTAAATAAACTCTGAATCGTGATTTTTGCTATAAAGCTATTTATAAACGTCATATATTGCTACTATTTATAGTTATCTGTCATTAATTAATGCCTTTCCACGTACACGTCTGACTCTGTTTGACGTAGTTCAGTGTTTTTTCTATTTTCCTTCTTTATATTAAGTACCGTGACTTCAATATTCTATATTTAGCATTATCTTATATAATCATTCTTTTAGATATAGTATGTGGATAAGAACAAATACAAATGGATTATGTTTTAAACACGACTACCCATCCTATAAATATATCATACAATACACTCTCAACCTGCTCTGTAAGATGGACAAGTTCTGAAAACGGTGACTGGACAAATAAATCTCAGTCTGCAATCGCGTCGTCTTCCATTTATAATGAACTTAAAATTTAATTTATCTTAAAAAATAAAAGATTATCGATGAAATAGGCATGAATAAAGAAAAAGAATAATTTTTTAAAATTGATGTTAATTAACGTACAGTTTAGTTCTCTTTTGAGACTGTTACTGTAGCCTAACCTTTTTTCATCGTAAAATGTCATCGTGATGAAGCTGCCAGAAGGAACCAGTAAAGGCTTCTTAATGGTGGCCGATGCGATGTTTGGCTGCAAAGGAAGCTATATCCTTTGGCAATCCCTTGTAAAATATTACCTTGTATTAAAGGTTAGCTCAGTGGCAACGTGCTCGTCTCTGGACTAATAGGTCCAGGGTTCAATACCCACTCTGGCCCTCAATTTATTCACGACCTCATTATTGACCTCGGAGAGGACGTCAAGCCGTCTGTCCCGAGACTATACGATGTCAGTAACTCGTTGAAGATTCCTACTATATATTTTACTTGAGTTAGGCAAAATTTAGGACCGTCACTGTAGAGTGCTCATTCTGTGTGGTACTACAAAAGACCAGTGTTCGGCCTCTATGTGTTTTCTTGTGGGATCGCCAGTGCAACCTAACCTGAAGTACAGTTTTAAATTTCTCCAACACAGTAAAGTACAAACAAATCGAACATTATCTGATCGTAAAATAATATATGTGGTTGTCTCAACCACAGAGATGTTGATTTTTAAATGTAACCATTTTAAATTTTCCGTTTAGATGTCATCGATAACTCTTATTTATTATCCCGTTAAGGTTAGGTTAGGTTCCAGTGGCATTCGTTCTCACATTGGTCGAACGTTATCCCTTTGTGATACCATACAAACATTCAACTATATTGGGAATTTTAAATTTTACCTAACTCAAATGTATTTAGATTAGGAATGACTCTTTAACGAGTATCTGACATCGCACAGGCTAACGTCTTCTCCCAGGGACGACATGCGAAGATTTATTCACCAACCGCGTATATAAATCGAGTGCCAGAGTTGGTATTGAACTCCGAATCTATCAGTCCAGAGGTGAGCACGCAAACAACTGAGGTACTCTGGCTCCCAACGACCTGTTAAACTAGTCACAATATAGCCAAAAATGAATATCATGATAAAAAAAAAGTTGTACTTATGGTGTCATAACCCAACAAATATAAATAATCATTTAATAATATATATTCATAATAATATAAAAAGATTTCACGTCAACACGTGAAATAACAATCAATGATCACACCACAATATGAAAATGGGAAAACAAGACTAAGACCTTTCAACCGTAACAAGCGTTCGTCAGAGTCAAAAACCCAACTGAAACACTAGATGCAGAAAACATCTGGTGAGGGGTTGAGAAGAGTGGTATTTTAAAATAAATGGGTTATAACAGCTAGCGGATAGTTTTTTTACTATTTCTTAATGTACTCCTTTGTTTCCCCAAACATCCCTTTCTGGACATTAGTCCTTTCCTGTGCTTTCACCCTTTTAAAATACCACTCTTCCCTCCCACTCTTCTCAACTCCTCACCAGATGTTTTCTGCATCTAGTGTTTCAGTTGGGTTTTTGACTCTGGCGAAGACCGCTTGTTACGGTTGAAAGATCTTAGTCTTGTTTTCCCATTTTCATATTGTGGTTTGATCATAATAACATATGTGATGTGATTACATAACATATATAGCATAACATAAATAATAATGTATATGCATACAATTCATAATATCCTGTATTTCCATGTAGGCTGCATTGTGTAGATGCAGAATATATATAGTTATGGCCGTCTATCTATTAAGCCTAGGGATTTGGTAACAAATAGACAGGTGCAGTGACTCTGATATATCATTACTTGTGAAATTTGTTATAAAGTGGTATATACTCTTATTGGAGGATTTAAAAATTTACATCTCAACAGAAAAAAAAATTTAATATGAAAACTAACAACTCGTTTGCAATACTTAGTGTTCTTCTTCAGGTTTACATTTGCGCTCTTGAGAGTCGATCTACTGGAGTGAAGATATAAACCTGAAGCAGAACACTAAGTGTTCGAAACGTCTCCACACAAAAACAAGTTTAATCAGAAAACTAACAACGAGTTTCGAACACTTATTGTTCTTCTTCAGGCTACATCTGAACTCTTGAGAGTCGATCAACGGGAGTGAAGATATACACCTGAAGCAGAACACTAAGTGCTCGAAACGTCTCCACACAAAAAAAAGTTTAATATGAAAACTAACAACTCGTTTCGAACACGTAGTGTTCTTCTTCAGGTTTACATCTGCAGTCCCGTAGATCGAGTCTCAAGAGTGCAGATGTAAACCTGAAGAAGAACACTAAGTGTTTGAAATGCGTTGTTAGTTTTCATATTAAACTTTGTTTGCGTAAAGAAATAATTTTTGAAATCTCCTAATATTTATTATATCAGTTGAGTTTTAAAATCAAAATCAATAGTGGAACATGTTATATGTAATTCATTAGTCACAGTGAAGGTTAACATTAGAAAGAATAGATTATACAGAAATTTTGCTTTAATTTTCATCAATAAAGGCAGAGGTATCAAACACTAGACTCCTAGTCAGTCATCTTCACTCTGGAATTCGGATGACTTTTTTTTATTGGAAAATAAAAAAAAAAATAATCCACAAACAAACATTATCTGGAGTAAATACAATGAAACAATCTGTGTCACCTTGTGTTTTAAGTTTAAGCAATGATTGTGCAGTAAGTATAATTAATTTAATCCTTTGAAGACAAATGACCGTTTTTTTTTTGTTCTCAATTATTTATCATCCCAATTAGGGCAGATCGCAATGAAGCATGACTTTGAGTTCTATTGTACTCAGTCATAATGATCACGCTCCCAACAATTAGTTCCTTACAGGATTTTCCTTTTTTTTTATTTTTTTTTTTGTAAACTAAATCTTAATAATTTTCCAAGGTCATGTAATATGGTTGTTGAATTATTTTTATGATGTAATCAAATCTATTTTTTATAGTATTATCATTGGCTGATATAAATAAATATTAATTAATTACCATCGAAATTCAAAACTTGTTGAGATTATACAGTTTTTATACTATAATTTATTCATTAGTGTGCTACTGGTTTTTAAATAGAAAAGAAAAAAAAAAGCTATGGAGTGTTTAAAGAGAAAAGTTTTGGATGGTACTTGAGGATTGAAGTGGGGGAGATGTTTGCACACTGGGTAATAGTCGGTTACAGGAGCGCTCTATTCAGATAAGACCAGTCAGTGTTTAGTTTAGTTGCCTTTCTGCCGCGAGATGGTTGCTTTGAGACACGAAACATCTCCCAATTCTATCTTCCTTTTTTCTTTTCAACTACTCAAGGTATTCCTATTTTTTTTTCCTTAATTCATTTAATTTTGTTTCCTTTTTAAATCTTAGCGTATGTTTAAAATACAAATGTTACAATTATTTTTACAATTTCGCGAATATTAATTTTCTTTAATTCGCGTCTGTTGAAATGTGATAATCATTCCAACTTTCAAATCAATCAAAATTACTCCTTCGTTAATATTTAGTTACATTTTGTTTCCTTTTTAAATGTTAGCGTATGTTTAAAATACGAATGTTACAATTATTTTTACTATTTCGCGAATATTATTTTTTTTTATTTTTTACCGTCTGTTGAAATATGATAATCATTCCAACTTTCAAATCAATCACATTACTCGTGTTTCCTTTTCAAATAATAATCGTTAATATTTAGTTATGCTCAATCTATTATTTTGAGTATTAAAAATGACTTTTGTTTCTATAAAAACATATTCCTTTCATCTATAATAGTTATATTTATGTTAACTGTTTCATAAATTATTACAAAGGTACACATTTATAACAAATCATTCCTTTATTTTAGATTCCGCTTATCAATCATTCAACCTAGAATTTATTACCATAAAAGTACTAATTCGTTAAATAAAGTTCTTTCAAATGTAAACACCTCTGAAAACTATTCTTCCATAATTATAACCACGTGCTTACAATTTATTAAATCACTTTTTTTTTACCTTTTAGTATTTAACTAAGTATGCAATTAATTTGATTGTAGAAAATTGCGGATAATAATAAACATAAATAATATATGATAAAAAAAAGATTCTTTAAATAAACTAATTACCTAATTTCAATGTGGAAAATTATAGGTTATATTAAATAATATATGACAAAAAAAGATCCTTTAAATAAACATTTACTTAATGAAAAACCAAGATCTTTCAATCGTAGGATCAGTGTATTTTTTCTGGAGAAGACAGTAAAAACATGCCTAATTAAATTATAATTACTTGCCTATAAATAATTGGGTTTTTTTTCAACTACTTTGCATAATTTAAAGGATAAATAGCTCATTTAGATAATTTTTATGAATTAAAAGCTTATTAAAAAAACTACTTTTGGAATCCCTCTTGCAGAATTATTACTGCTGTATAATTCAATATGTTTAAGAAAGGATGTTAATTGAATTATAATTCCCTCCAAACAATAACCTTTACATTTGAAGATAGTTTCAATTGTTGTGTTGAACCTACTGTTAAGTGACTGACTTGAATG
The DNA here is from genome assembly GCA_026182355.1 of Hermatobates lingyangjiaoensis. Taxonomy (NCBI): domain Eukaryota; kingdom Metazoa; phylum Arthropoda; class Insecta; order Hemiptera; family Hermatobatidae; genus Hermatobates; species Hermatobates lingyangjiaoensis. The sequence goes on from JAPFBL010000202.1 coordinate 306,610, forward strand.
TATTTGTATTAAAGATTTCTTTGGAATTTATAGAATATTATTAATGTGTTTACTTGACACTAACGACCATCCTTCAAAATCGCCGAATGTTTTTAATATTATGAAATAGTTTAACTTTATGATTCTTACAAGAGTTGGAAAAGGCAAAACACTTTAGTGTCGACTTCAAATGTGATAAAGCAACCAATAGGTCATCAAATTGACCTATACTTTGGTTAATTGAATTATAACAGTGTAGTATCATATCGTTGAAATATTGTGTAGTTTATCGTTTAGATTAGTAGTTTATACTACTAATACATACTAAGTTTATGCATAATTTTTTTTGTAAAATATGGAATAAATGGACAGTTAAATTTACAGTTACAATAGCTTTTCTTACAATACGATTTATTGGTCGAAGAACAACTACATTCAAAACAATTCATTATTCAGAAATGTGTTTACAAATTTTATTAGTGCAATATTGTCATGGTATAATATAAAACAGAAATTTGTTTTTCTTGTGTAACAACTTACCTGCTATAAGTTTGTTTACTCTATGTTGTAAGAAACTAAAGTATTGTTTGATAACTTTTATGGTTATGACTGAATAACATTAAGGGATTGATTTTAAATTATATTACCTGAATAGTGTCTTGATAAAGTTCCTTTGAGTAAGTGGCTCAAAAAAGTAACGTTTAGATGGTTTGAGTGAACAGAGAAGGATATCGCCTATGAAAAACTGGAAGGTTATTTCCTGAATTGTTTACACTAAAGGCAAACAAAACAATAACCATTGTTCAGGACAGTTGAGTTTTGGGATTGGACTTATTTCAAACTTTACAAAATACAACTGTACAGTTTGATTCATTTTTGGGGGTTTCAAAAATTACATCTCCACATAAAAAAAAGCTTAATATGAAAACTAACAACGCGTTTCGAACACTTATTGTTCTTCTTCAGGTTGTACATCTGCACTCTTGAGATGTAATCCCAGAGCACTTTGCACTTTGAAACCCCCCAAAATGAGTGCATACCACACAATCACTTATTGTTTTCATTTGTCTGTTCTGTTAATTTTTACTTAAGTTAATGATGCTTCTTAAAATTTCATTTTATTTCCAAAGAATTTATCTCATAGTCTAATTGTGAAAAAGACATTTTTTTTTTTGTTCGTGCACGATGTCAGACAAGCAATAGAATGGTTCATTAAACATGTGCGATCAACAAGCAGTCTTATCTAATCAATGTACAGCAGCAATGGCCTCCTGTTTTGAGAGGAAATCACAACAACAAAAAAATCTAAGATAATTTGGTCAATCATACAAGATTGGAAAACATTTCTTTTGGGATATTTGATATTATTGAATGTATACCATGTGTTTGGAAAGTCACTGTGCACGCATATATTTTAAATTTTACTCATTAACGTAACCTGAGAAAGAGGAAAGCATGCTTCGTCAGTGAAAACGTATAAAACATCACGTATAAAACATCAGCTGTATTCTCTCCGATAAATCCGTTAAAACATATGCAATAGCGTAATCTTTCTCATGATCAGTAGTTGCTCAGTTCTTGTGCTGCCATTATTTAGTATGAGAAAGCTTTAAATCCCTTCGGACGATCTTATAAGCAGTTGCAAGACCAATATCATGATGATTTGCTAACTATCGTAATTATTTTGATAGACTCTGCAGCATACTGTCTGAAATGTCCAACAGTTTCTTTTCCAATAGCTTTGATAGCCTTCAACATCTTTGGGTATTATTATCATCCATGATCCTGTTTTTCGAAACTTTTCAACAATATTACAAACTGCTTTGCGATATGAAACAGGTTTATCTGTGAATTTTTCAGCAAACCCGCTGTCGGATCACACCTGTGTATCTACTTACTACTTACATTGAATACGTGTTCGATGAGCCATACACGTTCTTCAAACCATATTGTGTTCATAATCGGAATTATAAAAAAAAAAATATTAGAAAAATAAAACAGTGACTTTCCAAACACCTTGTATATTTGCTAAAATTTCCTTAAACTTAATTTAGAATTTAGTCTGAGTAGCAAAATAAAACAGATCAAGAAATTAACAGAAACAGGCAAAATTGGAAAAACCTACTAATGATTCTTCAAGGAAAAACTAGTTCAATTTAGGAAATCCCAAAAGAATTTGAATTTTCTTTCATAATTGTCATAAACTGGACTTAAGTGACTTGTGTTATTTGTTATAGTGTGGTATTTACTCAGATTTGGGTATTTTTAAAACAAAAAAAATAAGAGCACAAGTGTTCTAAACGTGTTGTTAGTTTTCATATTAAACTTTTTTTTCTGTAGGGACGTAATTTTTCGTATCCCATAATTTGGTAACATAAAAAATTATTGTAGGGTAAAAGGTTAATGAAATGGTCTTCACTTATAAAAATTTAATGGTATAAACAACACGTTTCGAACATGTAGTGTTCCTCCTGATGCATTAACTAAAAAATATAATGACACCCGAGAGTTGTCTATAGTATACAGTAAATAAGTACAAAATAAAAATAAAATAAGGAAGAGAATACGAACCAAAGGGTGAGTGTCTGTGGTACAACTGACTGGGAAATAGGATTGACGTGGGTGAGGGTAAGTTGTCCTATTCCCTTTTAGTTAATGCTTGAGGAAGAACACTACGTGTTCGAAATGCGTTGTTTATACCAGAGCTTCTTAAACTTTTTTATATAGCGACCCTCTTCAAGCTTAGGAAATTTTAAACGACCCCCTCCTCCATATAATGAAATATATATTAACCGTAGATGTAGATGTAATATCGCACTATTTTACAATGTAAATAAAATAAGGATTAAAGAATACGTACCCATTCATTTCACATATATATAATTATATCAGTATCAGTATCAGTATCAAAGTATCAGATCTTTGCGACCCCCTTTCAGTAGTCTCGCGACCCCCCTGGGGGTCGCGACCCACAGTTTAAGAAGCCCTGGTTTATACCATTAAATTTTTATATGTGGAAACCATTTAATTAACTTTTTACCCTACAATGAGTAAATACCACATAATAAGTGATTGCACTACGTTAGAAATAAAAAATTACCTTTCCTGTTAAAATTATATTTTTCAAAATGAAATATTATTTTGTTTCTTTGTTTCTTATTTAAGAAAAACCCCATTTATACTATATAGAAAAGTTCAGACATCTTATTTTCTTTAGGTTTTTTTTTTACTACTTAAGGATTTAGTCAAAAGATCTTGACTTTTTCTCATATTGGTTATGTTGATGAAAGATAAGATATAATGTAATTGAAAGATAATACTGATTATTAGTAATTCTAAAAACAATTGTGTTATTATTATCATCCGATACATTTAGGGTACAGTTAGCAGAGCTTGGAAGCATTTTTATCATTGTGAATAAGGCAGTAGCTTATTGGTTAGGGGTCGCTAAAGGTCAAGAGTTCAATCTCCTCTTTACCAACATCTATTTAAAGTCATTCAAATCAAAACTTTATTGATAAGAATAATAGTTGAAATTTAGAATTTCAAGGCTGTCTGTATAAGCATTTGTTATACTCCTAATCTAACCTAACTAGCTGAAACGGCAAACTTCCCAATCAATGAATATCGTGTTAATTTTAGCTAAACTTAATTTAGTATTTAATTATTAATATAATAGCTAACCCGACAGACGCTGTACTGCTTTACCTATAATATATTTGATTTGAACAGGAACAAAAATTAAAATAAAAATCTGGAGTGGCCTACACTCAACTCTATTATAAGTAAACACAATATCAAACTCGTTAACTTAGAATTCATGTTTTTTTTTTGATTAGTCACACTTTGTTCCATTAACATCCATCAAACCATAAAATGCACTATAAAATGATTGATTGGAGTTAACTTTTACATTTCATAATTTTACTCTTCTTACATATCATAGTTACAAATTAATAATAACAGCATTTTTTTAACATAAAATAATTACACTTATTAATAAAAAAAAAATTTTTTTTTGACTTGTGTAACCACAAGTATACCCACTTGTTGGCATAGGCCTCTCCCAACGTCAACCATTTCTTTCTTTTTCAGGAGAATCTGAACCATATTAATCCCGCTGTTTCTTTTAAATTCATTTTCCCTTCTTCTCTGTCTTCCCACTTTTCTTTTAGCTTCTCTAGGATACAATTCAGTAATTATTTTTTCCCATCTATTGTTCTTCTTACATTAACTCATTAGAACAATTAAAAAAAAAAAATTTTTTTTTAATAATTTCGTAATTTTATTTCACTATTTGTAATAGATCGGTTCTTCGACCCGCACTCGGTTAAACTTCGTCAACTCTCGTGTTACAATCGGTCTTATTCGGGTAAACATCGGTTACACTCGGGTATGCCACACGTAGGAAGGTAGTTTGTAGAGTTATCATAGATAGTTTTATGATATTTTATTATCAAAGCTAGGTATATTTTCTTCGAACAGTTAAGACATTTCCTTTTAAAGATATTTTTCATGTTTCTGGCAAAGATCTGACGCAGCAGGAAAGCGTTCTTCCTGGATTCCTGGCAATTTTATTAGATGACCTTGATTCTGTCTATTTCGAAGCCTGTCCCATCGAACTTTCCTCTTTGTATGGATTTCCAGTTATAAACAAAATTCCCCATTAATACCCAAAGGAAAGTCATTAAGTCTATTAACGGGAATGATAATTGATTAGTGTAATCTTCTAGAGAATGACATTTCATCTAATGTATAAAGATAACCCTTTGATATTTTCCTATCAGGGAAACCCTATACAGCAAATTATTTTTAGTATTCATCATGTTCAGCAAAAAAATTACAATTAATTGTAATTATAAATTTAATACATAATTTTTTTGAAATACAATAATATACTGATATATTAATATTATTACTTAATATTAATATTTAATATTAATTAATTTAATATTAATATTTGAGGTACAAATCCTCAAACAAATCCCCGAGTCTAATTCCCATGTCACCCTTAGAGCTTCCGAAGAGGCATTCATATGCCTCCTTGGGGCTCGTTCTCCTCCTGGTCTCAACCTGTACCGTTAATTATTTTTTATTTTATTATTATTATTATTATTATTATTATTTTATTATTATTATTATTATTATTATTATTATTATTATTATTTATTTTTTATTATTATTATTTCGTATTTTATATATTTTTTTATATATATTTTTTATCTTGTTTTCTAAATAAATATTGGAGGGATTTCTATTTTTCCTCTCCTCCGCTGGGGAGCGGCATTGCGGTGGTTCCACGAGTTACTCTGGTGGCCAGTGGCAGTTTGCTTCTCAACGCGAGTACTTCGCACTTCTTCCCGATGACGACGGATGTCGAAATATCGAAGTGAGTCTGTAGTGTCTTTCTGTGTTCTTTTCTATGTGTTAAAGTGTATATATATATATATGTGTGTGTGTGTGTGTGTGTGTATACACTTTTTCGATGAAAATACGATCCAAAATGGACAAATATCGTTCAATGTACATAAAGAAACATAGAGAAATGAAAAACACAAACTTACAGTCTCTAATTTTCGGTTGAACCGTCTTCAGAAGAGATAAGAGAGAGAAACCAAGCCCACTGGTACAGAGACAGTTGGTTTCCCTCTCTTAAAATCTCCTGAAGACGGTTCAACCGAAAATTAGAGACTGTAAGTTTGTGTTTTAATTTCTCTATGTTTCTTTATGTACATTGAACTATTATATATATATATATATATATATATATATATATATATATATAACAATTACATAAACACGTGAAATAACGAAGAATAGTAACAGACAGAAAAAAGACACCTGCACCTGCAGTTGCGTTTCCGGCATACTTGGTCTCCCAAACTCTTTTCTCCTTAAGACAGATTATCTGATAATTTGAGCTAATAAGTGTGTCTCTTTCTTTGAGTGTTAAAACAAGGACGTATATTTTTTTTATGATGACTTCATCCATTCTGGCTTCAGAAGGACTATAGAAGAATAGGACCGTTGCAGTTATTTGTCTAAGGGCTGTAGACCGTGACTACGTGTCAGTCTGCTGTTTCGTATTTATTCTTCCAAGGACGACATGGTATAGAAAACTAAGAGCAAATATTTATGTTTTTTTTTTTGAAAGATTATTCAGCGTTAAAGTAAAATTGGTTACATATTCAGAAAAATCGGTTTTATATTCAAATTATTTACATATATATACATATATGATCAAACCACAATAAGAAAATGGGAAAGCAAGACTAAGATCTTTGAACCGTAACAAGTGGTCTTCGTCAGAGTCAAAAACCCAACTGAGTTGGTTTTTTGACCAACTCAGTTGGGTTTTTGACTCTGACGAAGACCGCTTGTTACGGTTGAAAGATCTTAGTCTTGCTTTCCCATTTCTTATTGTGGTTTGATCATTGATTGTTATTTCACGTGTTTATGTGAAATCTTTATATATATATATATATATATATATATATATATATATATATATATATATGTCGAAACGTCGGTGAAAGGACTAGTTTAAAATCATTAGACCTCAACCTTAAAAAAAATTACATCATATAAATATTGGGTCAAGAAAGCAAATCATAATATATATATAAAATTGTTTAGTACTATAAAGCTAGAAAGTGACTCTCATGATGACGTAAAACAAATAAGAAGGATATGATAATCATTGGCCTAGAGTAGTTGATGAATCACTATTCGAAGGTATTTGATAATTCGTCACACTGTTGCAAAGATAACAATGTTTTACTAACAATCTGTCATAGGGAAAGATCTCAATCTCTCAGTCTCTCGTATTGATGCTTCAAGAGCCCCTTAACTACAGATCAACTCCAGCTTATCTCTCTCTATATATATATATATATCATGCCCTCAATCGCTGACTTCCCCTCTCCGCGATTACATACTATTTCACATACTCATCCACACGAGATATCCTCGAGTCAATTGCATGATTATAGGATGATTTGCATGATAACTACTATCTTTATAAGTGTACTCAGACTAAATTATAAGTCTTTGAAAAAAAAAAACAAAAAAAACAAACTGCAAAGCAAGAATACGTTCATTTCCATAAAACAAAAGAATATTATTACAATATATTTCATTTTTTTATTGGCTAATTAAAAAAAAAAGTATAAAATATTATTGGGTCTAGACTTCTACAAAACTGGTTCATGACCTGTTTCCTCCTCGTTTAAGTACTTATAACACTATCTTTCTCATGATCAAGCATTTCTTAGTTACTTAATTTTGCTTAAAAATTGCTTCATTTATTTTCAATCAATCTGTTGATTTGGAAAAAGTCAAAATCTTGATTGGTTAAAATTTTATGCCAATGCTTCAATGTGTTCTTATATCGTATTTCTATATAAATAATGTGATTTTTATTTTTTTTTTTTTTCATATTATTATAATTAATTTTTGCATTCATGTAGCCCTGAAAATGTTTACAAAGATAGACGAAACGTTCACTCAAAAGTGTTTTCAGTGAGTGTCAGTGATTTCATTTCTGTGTGTTCTTTTGAAAATTCTAGTTTATTCAGTTCGAAGAATCGATATATATATAACGTTATAAGATAAGTCGTTATCAGCCTTTGGAGCGATTCACATCTATTCCTGACGACGAGGACATCGAAATATAGTAGTGAGTTCAGTCATTTCATTTCTCTCATGTTCTTTTGAAATTTCTAGTTTATATATATATATATATATATATATATATATATATATAATAATAATCAATGCTGAAACCACAATATGAATAGGGAAAAAATTACTAAGATCTGTCAACCGTAACATGTGGTCTTCGTCAGGGTCAAAAACCCAACTGTTGGGTTTTGGGTTTTTTTTTTGACTGTGACGAAGACCGCTTGTTACGGTTGAAAGATCTTAGTCCTTTTTTTTTCCCATTTCATATTGTGGTTTGATCATATATGTATGTATTATAGTTTACTGTCATCCCTCCGCCAATTCACTTCTTCTCCTGAGGGCAACCGTCGAAATATTGAAAAGTGAGTCTTCGTTATGTTTCTTTCTATGTATCACAGTTTATATTTGTGGTTTGATCATTGATTGTTTTTTCACGTGTTTCTGAAATCTTTATATATATATATATATATATATATTCTTAAAAGAAACTGTGACACATAGACAGAAACATAACAAAGACTCACTTTTCAATATTTCGACCGTAATGGCGGTCGTCCTCAGGAGTAGAAGTGAATTGACGGAGGAACGACAGTCAACTGATTATATATATATATATATATATATATATACACTAATAACAACTAAAAATTTTGATATACAACTAAAAAATGATTGATCGGGATGCGGTCAGTGGCAATGAGAGTTTGAATTGAAAGTGGAAGAAACTGACCGCATCCCGATCAATCATTTTTTAGTTGTATATATATATATATATCAGAGTTAGCTTCAGCTACTCGAAGGAACTACTGCCCGATGACGATGAATGTCGAAATATCGCTGTGATTCTTTTTTGCTTGTGTTTTTATGCTTTTCTCTTTCCTTGGTAAACTATATATATATATATATATATATATATATATATATATATCATTCAAATGTTTCAGTAAGGCAATAAATAAATCCTGTAATAGAGACAAATAACACAGAAAGTTACTAATAAAACTTACTTATGGTGTATGTGGTTGTATTTCTGATTTTGTCAGAGTCACACGAATATAAGAGTGTATTTGTCTTTTGAACGTCCTCAGAAAGTTTTTTTTGTTTTTTGTTTTTTTTTTTTTAAATTAACAGAAAGCTTGTTCAGAGTAGATAGATAGTGTTTTGCTTCTTTATATTCCTAACTGCCGTGAATCATTAATAACGTATTCATTTAAGATTTCTTGTAAATTAGAATATTCTCTTGAATCAGGTTGTCTTTTTTTTTTTTTTCGAAATGAAGGCTCGATCAAGTAAAACATTAAAAACACCTTGAATCGGTCGTTAATGTCTATTATCATCATGCCTGCTTTATGTTCCTTTACTTTTCCTTGTGTCTCTTAATTATCTACAGCAAAAATACCAACATCTTTTTTTTTTATCCTTCTTAGATTTACTTTCAAACGATTTTTGATTCCTAACAAGGTAAAGTGTAATATTACATATATATATATTGATCTCTATCCAAGCTAGAGACGGTTTATTTCAATAAACATTTCACCAGATAGATACATCGAGTTTCTTTTTACAAATTCCTTAACAAATTACAAAAAAAAAAGTTAAAATTTTTATAATTGGCGAAAAAAACTATTAAAAGTGTGAATCCGAAGGTTTGGCAGACTTCCCAACAAACTAGCTCTCTCGTCATGTTTTCTACCTACATCGCTTCAAGTCAGAGTAGTTATTCTAACTGTTCAACGTTTTTATTCCCTCTAATTTTTTTAAGCAACAAATGAACATGTCTATTTTTAAACAGACTCAATCATCTTAAAAAGTTTCAAGTATATATTTCATTATCAAAGAATCTTTATTTTGATCAATATATACTAGCTTAGTATATATATATATCTGATTGGTTGATGCGGGACCAAATAAGATGGACTCATTTATATATATATATATATATATATATGTATTATGTATACAAATCTATAGTTTATAATTATTGTATATAATAGGAAACAATAGACCTAATTGGGTTGTAATAATAGTGCTGAATGTATCAATGTGTTAGACCTGAAGAAGATATAAATCAATATCCAAAAAAAATTAATTCAAATCAATCATCTTAAAATGGTTTTGGGATTTTTGAGCGTTTTTTTGGTCTAGATATTAAAAAAAAAACTTTTTAGCCAACGTTTCGACAAATATTTATATCTTCCTCAGGGCTATAAAATTGATACATTCAGCCCTATTATTACACTCAATTAGGACTATTGTTTGCTGTTATATACAATAATGATATTCGTCCAGATACGAGTATTAAAAAAACTTCTTTGCCAACGTTTCGACATATATCTACGTCTTCCTCAGGGCTATAAAATTGATATATTCACCACTATTATTACAACTCAATTAGGTCCATTGTTTGCTTGCTGTTATATACAGTAGTGATAATCTATAGATTTTCATATTTAAGTATGGTTATGTATTACAATATATATATATATTACAACCGGTTATTGTAATGTAACAGAACCCAGCCTTCATTTATAGCCCTGAGGATGTCTTGAAATAAAGACGAAACGTTGGCAAAAAGGTGGTTCCATATAATTACCCTGACCAAACTCCGAGAAAAAGAAAAAGTGTTTGTTATATATATATATATATATATATATATTATATATATTATATATATATATATATATTATATACAGCCATTTCATTTCGACAGTGAACAACCATTCATACCCTCTCTCCTTTGCTAGTTCTTGCACTTCCAGCAATTGTGTTTATCGTCTGGACTGCACACAATGTGACTCATTCTACGTGGGCCTGACTTCCACGTCACTTAGCCTCCGTATGAATGGTCACAGGTCATCCGTTGGTCAACGCAAGCAGCTGCCTGTTGCCACCCACGCCAATCTCCATAACCTTCCCTTCAACGATTGCTTCAGGGTTAAAATATTAAGAAAACTCTCAAATGATGACACCCAGACCACTCTAAGGGCTTCTGAGGAAGCCTTCATTTGGTTATTGGGTGCAAGAAATTCCCCTGGTCTAAATTTAATCAGATGATTTTTTATTTTATTTTTATTTTTATTTATTTATTCATTTATTTATTTATTTATTTATTATTTTTTTTTCTCGTTTAATTTTAGTTAGTTTTATGTTTTTTTTCCTTTCCTTTCTCTTTTTTACTTTTCTCCTCCCTTTTACTTAAATATCACTTTTATAATTTTTTTAACTCACAGCCTACACTGGTTCACGTTGGTAAGGTGGCTGCACTGCGTGTCATTGTATCGCGCCAGTTTACATCGGCCAGTGGACGCATTTACGTCTCCGTTCCTTCATTCTTTCTCCTTTTATTTTATTTTCTTTCTTTCTACTCTCCTGAAGACGGCAAGACGCCGAAATAATCGAGATTCGTGAGTGTTCGTCCTTTTTCTTGTGTTCTCTAGCTGTAACTTTAATTATATATATATATAATTAAAAGAAACGGTCTAGCGGACTTTTTTAAATAAAATAAATTCAAAATGGAGGAAACACACAGAAAGACACAGACATAACTCACATCGATATTTCGACCATCGTCGTCATCAGGAGGTGTGAAGAGCGAAGATGACGATGACGACGATGACTCACCGTCACCGTCAAAGTTACCGCCCTGCCTTCCTGCGGGACTCTTCGCTCTTCACACCTCCTGATGACGACGATGGTCGAAATATTAATGTGAGTTATGTCTGTGTCTTTCTGTGTGTTTCCTTCGTTTTGATTTTTGAATTTATTTTATATATATATATATATATATATATATTACATTATGTTTTAATGCAGTGCAAATGAATATAAAAGTAAGAGTAAACCTGCAATTAAAAAGGGAGAGGTTACAAAAATAAAGTCCCTCATGATAGGGTTACTACCAGTGATGAAATTATTCTCTATTAAAACTGACTTCGTTTACTCTTTTTCTTAAACCAATCTTTCCAATTTTTTACTCAACTTCTTTGTTTTGTTATTTATTTTATATCTAAATATTAAGTAATACGAAATAAAAGAAAAGAAATGTCGGAAACTTAACTCCTTTGATGTGTCTAATGAAATTACTAAGCGCCGAATGTTTAACGTATCATTTTAAACTATTAAAGGCGCGTATTTAAAGAGCAAAAAAGTAGACCAGGTCATTTTACGGTTTATGGTGACATAATATACAAGGTGATGACGTGATGTTTAGTTTTACAACCTCCTTAGGTTTTTATGGTATATTTCAAAGTGAGGCCGTATCTTACAGTCATATGAATGAACAATGCTGTACCTACAATGCTCTTCGTCTTTTGCGGTATGATTTATTGAAATATTTGCTTATTTTGTACATTCTTGAAGTAGACCTTTGATTTGAAGTGAAAAAACTTTGATAATCTGCTGTTTAATGTCACTATTGGGCGTCAGGTTAGCTCAGTGCTTACCATACTCGTCTCTGGGCTGGTAATCCGGGGTTCGAACCCCACCTGGCCATCGATTTATTCACGCGAGAGGTGAATAAATCTGAGTAGGTCATCCCTCAGATGACCTAATCTGAGCCGTCGATCCCAAGCCTGTACGATATCAGGTAGTACTCGTTAAAAAATCCCTACTCAAAAATGCACTTGAGGTAGTCAACATTTTTAGGACTCCTAATGTAGAATCTATAGAATCACCGATCAAACAAAAAGGCGGTAAACGGCTAAGGGATCGTTTTAAACAATAAAATAAAAAAAAAGTCAGCATTCCTTGTTTTTTAGATAGATTTGGAGCCATGACCTTTATTAATCGAAGAAGTGTAACACACAGAGTAAAGAAATGCACTTACAAACTCAAAATTTCGTGCAATCTGTCTTCTGAGGAAAAGAGAAAGGAAGACCAAGTGAGCTACTCTGTGTGTTTTCTCTTCTCATATTGTGTGATTTGAACTCATATTGTATCCAGATGGATCGTCTTACCGATTTTTAAGTAAATATATGTTTTTCAAATCATATTTAATCGAATTTCTTAAAACTAATAACATTTGTTGTTTATCTTTACTAGCGGTAACTTAATTATAATTATGTTTTAAATTAGAGCAGATATATGCAATGGTATTTAGTTTATTAAATATAATACTTGTATAAAAAAAATTTTTTTTTTCAAGGATAACCTTGGAAAAGTAATTGTATAGGTTTAAATTTGAGATTGTTATTGAAAGTTTAAAGTTTAAGTAGCGAAATTGAAGTTGTCTGATTGAAGTACGTGGTTTTGAGAGAAGTGCTTAGATAAAGTAATGTTTATGATTGAGTGAGTGAGAGAGTTGTTGATAAGTGACTAGACGAAAGCTTGTTGTCAAAAAGCGATTAGGGTTCAGGGAGAGAGGCTAACACAGCAACCGTGCGTCACAGACTTTAACCCCGTCCTGTTGTTTTCCAGCGCCTTCACTTACAAGCCATTCACCTTTCAGTGCTCTTCTAGGAGAGAAAATTCTTGCTCATTTATTATTTGGCACCCATTTTAGTATTGAGCGAGCCATATTACCTGTTGATTCTACAATGGGAGTCCTAAATTTTACGTAACTGAAGTGTATTTATAATAGGGGTAAAAAGATTTCACATAAACACGTGAAATAACAATCAATGATCAAACAAAATAAAAAAAAGGGAAAACAAGACTAAGATCTTTCAACCGTAACAAGCGGTCTTCATCAGAGTCAAAAACCCAACTGCTGACTCTGACGAAGGCCGCTTGTTACGGTTGAAAGATCTTAGTCTTGTTTTCCCATTTCTTATTGTGGTTTGAACGTTTATAATAGGGGGGATCTTGAACAAGTGCCTGATATCGTACAGGCTATGGGACCGACGTTTAACGTCCTCTCCCTGGGACATTTTTCGGATTTATTCACCTCCTACGTAAATAAATCCGAGAGCCACGTGGGTATCGAACCCCAGACCTACCAGTTCACAGGCGAGTACATTAACCACTAACCTGATACCCATTTACAAAATCGTTTCTGATAATAATTCCCAGTTACAAAAATTTTCCGCACCCATTTACAAAACGTTTCTGATAATGACCTGGCTCCCAGTTACAAAAATGTTTCGCACCCATTTACAAAAACGTTTCTAATGATAATGACCTGGCTCCCAGTTACAAAAATGTTTCTGATAATAATTCCCAGTTACAAAAACGTTTCTGGTAATAAATACCTCGCTCCCAGTTACAAAAATTGTAACAAAAAATTTTGGTAAAATAGTTGGTTTGGTAAAAATTGTATAGTTAGTTATTTTGATACATTTCAATATAGAATTTTATAAAAAAAAAAACTTTAACTCTTTAACTGTAAGACATTTTATTTCAACTAAATGATGAAACATGAGATGCATTTTCAGTCTAAAAATGAAATAAATTCTATAAATTTAATATTATTTTAATAATTCATTATATTTGGTACGTTTTCATGGAAAATTTTTGATAGGATCAGTAAAAAATTTCGACAGCCCTGATTTATGACAGAAAAGCCAAGATATTGTCAAATTCTAAAAACAAAGCTAGTACCATAGATTTGGAGGTCAGTATTGGCAACCCTGATAATAGTGTCAAACAAGTTAGAACTAAGTGACACAGTGAAAGTACGTGATTTATGTAAAAGGTTCGATTCACTGTACATTGTAAGCTGCTATTTGAATTATACTTGATCAGTTGTGATCTCTGAACGCTATTCTAGCGAGGCGTTGACTTATAGCTGATTTTGAACACTTCCTAAGGTGGGCAGTAGTTTTGGGGGGGGGGGGGGGGGGGAGCTTGAACTGTTTCCATAAATCTTTTTTTAAGATGCCTACCTCATTCGCACTCAAGCATAAAACATATCTAAACCATAAATTAAAAACCATCTCCAAACATATCCGGAGACCACCATTAACGTTTTTCGGGGGGGGGGGGGGGGGAGTCTCTTCTATATAACGAAAGGCTCAAGACAATATAGTCGACCGTAAAAATCTCGACTCAAGGATTTATTGTTCTGGTATAATGGTTCACAGGCCATTAGAAACATCAGCTTCTAACTACAAAGACATTCAACTGCCCGGCTTGTTTTCTCTCCCTTATTTGAAAGCTATGAATTTGATTATCAGCTTAATATAATCCGCTGTAGCCAAGAGCCTTCTGCACTTTGAAAAAAAAGAAACACAACCTCTATCGTAGTACATAATACCCAAAGAGTAATGGTGCGTGCTTATTATTCATGTGGAATTCTTTCTTATACTTAGTAATGTAGTCTTTTGCCTTGCATATATATATATATATATATATATATATATATATATATATCATTCGCGCTCCGTTCTTCGACGTGGGGAGATCTCTCTCACTTCGTCCTCTCTACTAGTCTACTCTCCTGATGACGAACAACAGTTCGAAATATTGAATTCTGTAAGTTTTCTTTGTATTCTCTTTTCTGTGTCGTGCTTTGTGTAATTTAAAGTTATATATATATAACAATTAAAAGAAACGGTCCAGCGGACTTTTTTTAAATAAATTAAATTCAAAACGAAGGAAACACACAAAAAGACACAGACATAACTCACAACGATATTTCGACCATCGTCGTCATCAGGAGGTGTGAAGAGCGAAGAGCGAAGATCCCGCAGGAAGGCAGACGGCGACTGAGTCTTTCTGTGTGTTTCCTTCGTTTTGAATTTATTTATATTATATATATATATATATATATATATATATCAGTTGGTTTTTGACTCTGACGAAGACCGCTTGTTACGGTTGAAAGATCTTAGTCTTGTTTTCCCATTTTCTTATTGTGGTTTGATCATTGATTGTTATTTCACGTGTTTATGTGAAATCTTTTTTTATATATATATATATAAATATAATATTTGTCTGTCGTCCCTCAACGTCAATTATATTATATATATATATAATATATATTATATATAATAAATATATATATGTATATATATTGACTGTCATCCCTCCGTCAATTCACTTCTTCTCCTGAGGACGACCGCCATTACGGTCGAAATATTGAAAAGTGAGTCTTTGTTATGTTTCAGTCCATGTGTCATTGTTTATTTTAAGTGTTATCTGTCCTGCCGGGGACCGTTTTTCGTTTATCATGGTATATATATATATACACTTTTTCGTTGGAAATACGATCCAAAACGGAGAAATATAGTCCAATATAGACAAAGAAACATAGAGAAATCAAAAGAACACACTTACAGTCTCTAATTTTCGGTTTGAACAGTCTTCAGGAGAGATAAGAGAGGGAAACCAAGAACACTGGTTCAGAGACGGTTGGGTCTTCAAAGACGGTTCAAACCGAAAATTAGAGACTGTAAGTGTGTTCTTTTGATTTCTCTATGTCTCTTTGTCTATATTGAACTATATTTGTCCGTTTTGGATCGTATTTCCAACGAAAAAGTATATATATATACTAATAACCCCCTTTCTCAGTAAAGCCCTATATCTATTTCTTTTTTCATTATTCTTAACTCTATACCCCACAATTATCTTGACTTATATAACCAAGCTGACTTGGTTAGTAATAAGTATTATATTACTATATTGTTGTCTTCAAACAATAATGAACAATGTAGGTGTTTAGAAAGGAGTGAGATAGCACCAGAGCCTCTCTTTGGTTAAAAGTCTTATCTCCTTCTACAGCCATAGCATCTCACTGTCTGAAGAGTACGGCCTTCAGTTGTCATTAAATATGCAGAAGCCATCTCAAGCACGGAAGTGGTGACAATCTCTTCTCCAGACTACAGCTTAACAACCAAACTAAAAACCTTCAGTACTACCATATAAACACAAGTACTATAGTACTATATAATTCAATACTATAACTAAAGTACTATATTACTCTATAATTCAGTATATAATTATACAGTTTTTCTATTTACTGTTATATATAGTTTTAGTTAAATGTATATACATATAAAATCGAAAAGACGATCCAAACAGGACACAAATGGGAATTCAAAATCGAAGAAGAGTACCAAACAGAACAAAGAATAGTCTTCTTCGATTTTGAACTCGTTCAATATAAATATGATCAAACCACAAAAAGAAATGGGTCTCCAACCGTCTCTGAACCAGTGCGCTTGGTTTCCCTCTCTTATCTCTCCTGAAGACGGTTCAAACCGAAAATTAGAGACTGTAAGTGTGCTCTTTTTATTTCTCTATGTTCCTTTTTCTATATTGAACTATATTTGTCCGTTTTGGATCGTATTTCCAACGAAAAAGTGTATATATATATATATATATATTATATATTCTGTGTGTTTTGTATTTATTTTATTTAAAAAAGTCCACTGGACCGTTTCTTTTAATTGTGGTATATATATATATATATATATATTATATATTATATATATATACGAGTTCGAGATTAACAAAGAGCAACACACAAGTAGGGAAACACACTTACAGACTCAAATTTTCGGGTAATCCGTCTTCAGGAGAAAAGAGAATGGGAGACCAAGCACGTTGTAGACGCAACGGCAAGTAACCCGTATATATATACCACATATATATATACTTACACTCGTTTATATATCATATATATATTATATATATATATAACAAATTCAATAATATATCAACCGTTGGAAAGAATAGGTGTATAATAAAATCGGGATTCGGTCAATTTTCCAGGATCAAAATCAAACTGTCAATGCCGACGTTTCGGTTTTATTTAAAACCTTTTTCATAGGCATCTTTCCATGGATTTTTTATACACCTATATATAATATATAATATATATATATATATATATATATATATATATATACTAATAACCTCCTTTCACAGTAAAGCCCCCCCCCCTCTATCTTTTTCTTTTTCATTATTCTTAACTTTATACCCCACAATAATGTTGACTTATATAACCAAGCTGACTTGGTTAGTAATAAGTATTATATTATTGTTCTATTGTCTTGAAACAATAATGAACAACGTTGGTGTTCATTATATATATATATATATATATAGTTATTTTATAAGGAAGGCTACCATATTAGTTTCAATGAAAGCCTAATCTGTTACAAAAAAGTAAGCATATATGATATATATTTCAGTATCATGATGATAGTGCTAAATTGATTCAAGGGGTTTAACTTGTCATGTAAACTAGTAAACAAACGGGAAGGTATTAAAGCATTTTAGAGGCTGTCAAGAATATATGTAATACAAATTACTTTTGATATATTCCGAGTGAAAAGTAATGTTTGGTAGAGGAGTGATCAACTTGTTTATTGATATTCTTTAGGCCGAAATCCGACTTAACTAAACTGGTTAAGTCTTATCTCATATCTGCGTCATAAAAAAAAAAGAAAAGGGACCATTTTAACTAAAACGCCTCCCTCCCATAATGCCCACCTTGATTTAAGCTGAGAAGGCACTTTTTCACCAGGAAGATTGTTTCAACATTTCCATAACTCTCCTCTCACGAGTTGACCAATATCATTTCTTTGCTGATATTGCTGTCCTCGTAAATAATGCAAATTTACATTTTATGTCCTCCTGATAATTTATTTCTGTTGATATTATTTGAAAAATGGGACTTCAACGATTTTATTTTTTTTTTTTTTAAAAAAAATAAGAAAGCTTTTTTTATCTTACTTTTTTTATCTGTTAAGTGTAGTGAAGTGTAGAAAAAAAAACATTAAATTATACATTAAAGAAAAGCCTATGTTTTAGCATGAGTTATCCCCATAAAATAAGATAGTAAGTATTCTTGGAATAAAATGTGTGTAGATTATCAAATAAATTTAATTTCCGAATTTTGAATAATGTTCAAATTTTCTGCGGTAAAATGGATAAACAAACAAAAGTCTCCACACAAATGAAGTTTTATTCAACAGCAACGCGTTTCGAACACTTTGTGTTCATCATCAGGAAGAAAAAGTGTTCGAAACGCGTTGTTGTTGAATAAAACTTCATTTGTGTGGAGACTTCTGTTTGTTTATCCATTTTACCTCAGAATGAGTAAATACCACAGAATTACGGATTGCACAACTAATGATGTTCAAATTTTGTTTTCGAAGCTGTCAAAAATATTCATATTGTCAGTGAATCATGATTTTATATATATATAACAATAATGTAACTGTCCAGGGAATAACACATTAAATTACTGAGTAAAAAAGTTAAAATGAAACCCCAGAGAATGCGTATATTACTCAGTTGAAATTTCTACTGTCTTTTTCTAATGATTACGAATGTCTAAAAGGAGTAAACTTGAACATCGAAACTACAGTAAGAAATGAAAAAAAAAGCTGAAGATTTGTCAACCGTATCAAGTGGACGTCGTCAGAGTCAAAACTCAACTCTCAGACTCTGACGATGACCGCTTGTTGCGGTTGAAATATCTTAGTGTTTTTTCTCATTTCTTATTGTAGTTTAAAAGTTGAATATACATATATCTTTAAATTAGAAAAAAAAACGATGCAAATACGAAGAAACCATCAACTTGTATTGGACAAAGAGTAAATAAACACACTTACTAACTATTAATTTTCAGAAAACACCAGGAGTTAGTTGTTGGGGCCAGGTTAGCTCAGTTAACATACTCACCACTGGGATGGTAGTCCGGGGTTCGAACCTCACCTGGCCCTCGATTTATTCACATGGGAGGTTAATAAATCTGAGTAGGTCGTCCCTTGTAGAGGACGTTAAGCCGTCGGCCCCGAGTCTGTACGATGTCAGTTATTCGATTCCTACTCGAAATACATTTGACTTAGGCAAAATTAAAGACTCCCAATGTAGAATCTATAGAATCTCCGATCAAACAAAAAGCCGATAAACGGCTGACGTTATCACCCTTTAGGGGTTCGGTTAAACACTATATATAAAAAAAAAGCTATCGATATATATATTCCATGTTTTTTTTATCCCGATGACATAATACAATACTATTTTCCTTTCTTTATCGAGGTTTGGTCTAGCGATAGACTCTAGTTGATACATATTATCAAAAACTGAAACGGCTCCTAATTACAATTCATAATTAATCAAACACAAGAAAAACTAAATCCTAAGCCCTAGTTCGAGTCCGAAATTTTGGTTGGGTCGGGTCGAAAATATCGATTATTACGTTCGGTTCGGGATGGGCCGAAAATATCAATTATTAATATTAATATTTATTACAAAATATTAATAAATCCGAGTAGATCGTCCCTCGGAGAGGACGTTAAGTCGTCGTTTTTTTTTTTAAAGATCCCTTCTCAAAAATGCACTTGAATTAGGCAAAATTTAAGACTACCAATGTAGAATATGTAGAATCACCGATCAAACAAAAAACCGATAAACGGCTGTCGTTATCACCCACTAAATCAGGGGTGCCAAACTCATTTCGGTCTAGAGGCCGAATAGAGCTTAGTTTAACCTCAAGCGGGCCGTGTCAGTAAGTTCATTGCAAAATTACATAGAACTAACAATAAGTCTACCTTTTTTCTTTGTACCAGTCACTAATACTTATAAATAGTACAAAGAAGTATAAGTCAACTATAAAAATCTTTATTAAAATCCGACACTCTGTATCCACTATTATCTATATTGACAGAGATATTTCGCTGGTCAAGGTGCGAGAACAAAGGAAACGTGGATAATACAGCGCGTACTAAAACACTGGTGGATAATGTAAGAACTGCAGGTTTTTAAAAAAATTAGAGTAAACTGCTTTTTTTTTTGTATATAATAATGTAGATTTATCCCGCGGGCCGGATTGAACCCTCAGGTGGGCCGGATTCGGCCCGCGGGCAGTATGTTTTACACCTGTCCGCATAGAGGATCAAGTGATCAGGGGATCGGTTTAAAAAATAAAAAAGAAATAGTAAGTGTGTTTCTGTACTACGTGTAACTTTTCATTGTATTTGAACTTAAATATTATAATACAGAACCCAAAGCAAAACACTTTCCATGATTAATATCAAACAGCACTTTGTTATTAGAAGAAATTGTTTACCAACTTATGAAGAGCCTAATCTCCTTAAGATACCAAGAGCTGATATAGACGACGATATGAGTGCATATTAAAATATGCCTATATGGCTATCTCTGTAAATAAATCAAACTCAAAATAAATTTACTCTGTGTGTTCCTCTTTTTCGAGTTTAAACTAATAATTATATATATATAATATATATATATATATATATATATATATATATACTTATTCGTTGGAAATACGATCCAAAACGGACAAATATAGTTCAATACAGACAAAGAAACATAGAGAAATCAAAAGAACACACTTACAGTCTCTAATTTTCGGTTTGAACCGTCTTCAGGAGAGATAAGAGAGGGAAACCAAGAGCACTGGTTCAGAGACGGTTGGGTCTCCAAAGACGGTTCAAAAGAGAGAGAGAGATAGAGAGAGAGAATGAGAGAGAGTGCGAGAATGAGAGAGAGAGGGAATGAGATAGAGGTTACGTATATGCGTAACCCATTCATTTTGTGGTTTTATCATATATATATATATATATATATATATATAAGTTCAATATAAACAAAGAAACGTAGAGAAATCAAAATAACACACTTACAGTCTCTAATTTTCGGTTTGAACCGTCTTCAGGAGAGATAAGAGAGGGAAACCAAGCGCACTGGTACAGAGACCTCCAACCGTCTCTCTTATCTCTCCTGAAGACGGTTCAAACCGAAAATTAGAGACTGTAAGTGTGTTCTTTTGATTTCTCTATGTTTTTTTGTCTATATTGAACTATATATATATATATATATATGTTTATTAATGCATATATCTACGTAATATTAAAATATATACATTAAAATTCAGCATAAGACGAAGCCATTGTTCCACTATCAGTTGCGTTAGTGGCTCAATCGAGGCGCACTCACTTCTCTGTTGAAAACAAATACGAAGTGTTTCGGAATACCGCTGCAGTATGACAAACAAGTCTTTAGTATACTTATATTCTTATCTCGGAAATTAATTCATATTTATTTCAATATTTACTATTGATGTCTTTTAATTTATTTTTTAGTTCTTTTGAAATAGTATGTTCATATGCTGAGTGGTCTCTTAATCTAAAGCAGTTATATTTCTGACTAGTACAATCAAAATAGATATCTACAGTTCCCAAGTATATATTGTTGAAAAGCAGAGCAGATTCTGCATTCACGACTTTTTTAAGTAGTTGATCTTTTTTTCCTAATTACACTTCTATGTTGGAGAGGCAATGCAAATAGCAAATTTCCCAGCGACATTATCAGATAAACAACATAAGTCTAAAAACTACTAAAATTTTATTCACTACTTACTTAAGAATATAAAAGAAAACACAAGCTTTCGACCTTGTAGGATATCCTCAGGCAGAAGAAAATAATAAGACAGATAAATAATAACTCAAAGTAATAAAATAACAGAATAGGTCTAGAAATACATACATAAGGGATAACAATATAAAGCGGTAATATGTGAAGGTGGCGCTCCTAGCGCCCGGAAGGTTAACTAGCCATCACTCCGTCCTTGTTAATTTTAACTTTATTTTCAAAGTTTCTGCAAGTGGGTATAACAAACATTTCACTGGATTGTAAGCTATTCTCTGGGCTAATTTTCCTTTATATAGATGGCTTCCAGGATTTGTAAATGTAGAGGATTTCTATTAAAGTTTAAAATAGATGTTCCATCTACAACCATCTTACGCGTGAGTGAGGTGTGGTGTTCCCTAGTTGCATACATGTAAACCCCATGAGGAGCGAAACCACACTTTAAAGTGTGGTTCACACACCTCACACAATCAAGGCAGGAACATTTCTCCTGATGACGACGATTCGTCGAAATATCAATGAGTTTTTGATATGCTTTCTAAGAGTTATCTTTTTGAGTTTTAGTTTATTTAATTAACTGTTTTAATTACTCTATTACATTTGATGTAAGATATAGATAGTTGTCACGTTAATTATTATTGTAAAGCTATCACCGCTATTTTATATGACCTTTATGTTGAGCATATTTAGAATCATAGATAAGGTATTATCTGTTGACATATTGACAGATATATATATATATATATGATAAATACGCATGTATGCAATTGGTTGTGTAAATTGAGAAACCACCAATGCCAAAAGTTATCAACGAAAAAAAAAATAGTATAATTAGAAAAAAATTATACAATATCGTCAAAACAAGTTTGAAGTCCAAAGTATGTCGCTAAATACACAAAACTACGTGTTTCGAACACTTCGTGTTTATCGTCAGGTAAACAACCAATATAAAGAATGGAGGACTGTCAAGAGTCGAATGGTCACTTAAAATATTTGTAATATTTTAACACTATATATATATATATAAAGGTTTCACATAAACACATGAAATAACAATCAATGATCAAACCACAATAAGAAATGGGAAAACAAGACTAAGATCTTTCAACCGTAACAAGCGGTCTTCGTCAGAGTCAAAAACCCAACTGGTCAAAAACCCAACTGGGTTTTTCACTCTGACGAAGACCGCTTGTTACGGTTGAAAGATCTTAGTCTTGTTTTCCCATTTCTTATTGTGGTTTGATATAATATATATATATATATATATATATATATCAGTAGTAGTTTGCTTCTCAACGCGAGTACTTCGCACTTCTTCCCGATGACGACGGATGTCGAAATATCGAAGTGAGTTCTGTAGTGTCTTTCTGTGTTCTTTTCTATGTGTTAAAGTGTATATATATATATATAGTGGGTTAAAAGTAGCAGCAACTTCTGCTCTCACGATTTTTGAGCTGGTGGCCTCGATCTTGCGGCCGATTCTTCTATCTTGTGGTTGGAGCTTCCACATCAATTTCCAAGGGACATCAATTCATACGAGTTTTTGACCATAATTACGTTGGTCATCGTCGGGTAATATCTTCTTCTGGAAGTATGCTTATATAAACGTTTTGGATTTAAAACGTTTTTCACTCATCTTACACTAACGTTTTCTTATTAGTTCCAAGTTCCTTTTTTATAACATTGTTACAACCAATAATATCCTTAAAATTATTAAAATTATACTGTTATATATATGATATAATTATGTTTTATAGCATAGTAGTATATAAATTATATTGCGCTATAAATTTTTCAATTTTATAATATATATCTTATAGTGTTAAAAACTATGTTTATATTATAGGGTAAAAAAGTAATTAAACAGTCTCCACATAAAAAAATATAATCATATAAGCAACACGTTTCAAACTCGTAGGGTTCTTCTTCAGGCATTAACTAAACAAATACAATGACATCGGAGAGTTACCTATAGTATAAGTATAGAGTAAAATACAATAGAGTTATCTGTTGTATTTTTTTTTTAGTTAATGCCTGAAGAAGAATACTATGTGTTCGAAACGGATTGTTTATATTATTAAATTTCTATATTTGTAGACTATTTCATTAACTTTTTTTTACCATACAATGAGTAAATATCACATAATAACTGATTGCACTTATTTATCTTTATATTGTTATAATTGTACAATTGTAATTTAGAATTGTGATTCAAATATTTGTATATTACTGTAATTCAGTTGGAATAACGAAACTTTGTACAAAAGATAAATTATTGTACGAAATTAATGTTTTGTTTTTAATTGTTTAGCTGTAACAGTGATTAATAAATCAGCTTCCTACAGGAAAATGACCTACTTAAATATGTGCAAAAGAAAAAGTTAACACTTTCCATATTTCCTTTTGGTTATGGGATTTAAAACGTTTTAAACGCGTTGAGATAGAGAGAGATAAGAGCGAGTGAGAGAGGTAAATAGCTAGGCAGCAGTGTGACAAAGCTATTAAAATCTTTTAATAAGCGGCTTGGCAATTAGTTTCAATGAATCCCTTTTCCATAGTCATCTTGTTTTATGAACGCTGCCCGACATTATCTCAGTAAGTTTAATGTGGCAGCCATTAAACTTAACAGCTTTGTAACCTTTTGTTGATTTTTATCTGTCATTGATATTAGTTTATACTGAGTCATTTTTTTAGTTTTCTGGCCATTATTTTTTTTTGTGAAATTCTTGAAATGTTTTCTGTTATTTAAAAGAGTGATATTTAAAAGGTGTTTATTGTTTTTTCTTTTTTATAATAGTTTTGTGAACCGGTATAAACGGGTTAAACGTCCATTTAATGGAGCTACTTCGAAATATAGTTCCACTGAAGTTAGTAATATTATCCGTCATACCTCATATAATATCTAGAGGACTCGACCGGTTTCATGTTTCATTTTTTGATTTCTTGTTTCTGATAACCCACACCTGCTATCTAGATTATTACAACCTATGGTGTCCATATCGTTACTCTACAATTTTGGTTTGCACGTTTTTTGAATTATCAATTTCTTTTATTTGAAAGAAACAAACCACCCCTTCCGCTATTTTAAGTTCATTTTGTCGTCTTTTAAATTATATTAAAGGTTTTTTTTTCTGTTAACATCTTTATTTAGGAGTATAAAACTATGCATATTTTGCGTAATATCATAAGTATATGTAGTAAGAGTAACAGAAGTAGCTTTAAAGAAATAGATGACTATATACATAAATATTTGTTATTTTATTCTTAACAAATTTCAACAGGTTTGAAATTTAGCAGAAATTCTGTGAAATAACAAAAAAAGGTTGTTTTTTTTTGGCTAGCAAGTAAATAAATTATAATCATTACATTGTTCCTGAATTGTTCCAGCAATTAATAGTTTAGACAAATTACGAGTTAGGTTTAAGTCAAATTCACCGTTTTTATCTATTAGTTTCTAGTATTTATCCTAGTTAGCAAAACCCCAGGAAACTTAAAACTTAAACACATTCTCAAAGGTGTTTTTAAACGAGGCAAAAACCTGCTGTGTGGTCAAGGTAAACAACGCTCCTAACGGTGACTCTGGTAACCACTAAGCACTGTCTCATTATTTATCTTACACTAATTGCAGTTATTTAATCCTACCAAGTCATTATCCACTTCCTTTAGGTTTCCAATTATTTTAAATTTATTCATGAAAAGAGCAAGTATTTTCATAAATAAAGCGGTTTTGATTTCACTGTTAAATAGTCATTTCATTAAGTAATTTTTCGCATTAATTAATAATAACAAAGGAAATGAAAAAGTAGTTAAATGAAATTATTTTCACACTTAATTTAATTTTGTTAACCTTTTCGACATTGTTAGTTAATTTTTATTGAATCTGATACGAAAACATTTTTGTATCTATTTTACTTCTATTTTCGATATTAAAAATGTTTTTTTTACGATTATATAGTATTTACTAAGAACTATAAAAAATACCTCTAAGGGTAAAACAATGTACAGTTATGTCACCTCAATACATATAGAAGAAAAATAACGTTCAAATTAATTACTCGTGCAATCTGTTATAGTGTGGTATTTACTTATATTGGGGAATGTCAAAAAATTACGTCTCTACAAAAAAAAATTTAATATGAAAACTAACAACTCGTTTCGAACACTTAGTGTTCTTCTTCAGGTATACATAAAAAAAAAATATACCTACCAACACTCCTTGAACCATGCGTTTGGATGTTCAAAGCAACTTGTCGTCTGAATTATATTAAAACATCGAATTTAATTATAGCGAGATATTAATTTTTCGAAACCTTATGAGAAGTTCTAAAGGTGTATGTTCAATGGTTTTTTGAAAGAGAGGATTTTAAATATTTTAGAAAAATGATGATCGAGGTGACATAAAATTTAAAATGTTTGAAAGATATATAATAGTTGAAATATAAATGTCATGCGCAATACATCATGATTTTGAGTATAGGTAGGTAATTTCTGATCTGGTAATCAGTTATCCGGCGCTATTTCTATACTAGACGCTAACCTTTGGTGTTGGCACAAACAAATCAGAGGTGGTTTATTGAAACACTGGCTGGTCATCTTTCCGTGTGTGAGTTTTAAGCTTTATTTTTGTAAAAACATCTCCAGTTTTCAATTATCACTCCAATTCAGTCATAATTTTCACTTTTTCTTTTACAAGATCACCTGAGAGTTCACACCTTCACTTCATGACTCCAGTAAATAAAGGAAATGACAAGAATAAACATAAACCTTTGTTAATATCCAAAAAGGTTAAACGTTTGAAAAAAAATTAACTCGATAAAATTGTTATCTGTGAGAAGCGTGCGTGAATTCTATAACATTGGGTCATCAACTGAATATGATATAAAGAAACAGAAAGAAGAATTAATCAGCTTTTTTACTAACAATGTATCAAACAAACAGATGTTTAAAAGGAAATCAATGATTAGATGGTTTAGGTACAGTGAAAGTGAAGGTGTTGAACTCTCAGGTGATCATGTGAAGAACAAGCAAAAAATTTAACGAAGAACTCAAATAAGAGTTATTTTAAATTTGAAATGAAGTTAGTTACTTGGTTTTCTATATTCTATGCTAAGCAATCACTAATCCGGAAAATTTGATAATCATGTATCCTCCCTGTTCCAAAGTTACCAGATTAGTTGATTGTTAGTCTCCATTTCATCTCTGAGAGACTTCGAGATTCCATAAAGAGAAATGAGAGCTCCAGACCCGAATAGTAAATAATATTTCAAAAACCGTTCGGTGTACTGCTATCATAATTGTCATCATGATTCTACAAAATAGTCAATTAAATTCATTATCCATTAGTTTTACGATACATATACTAACAGTGAAGTTGAATAGCGAATTCAGATTTTTAATTAAGATTTAGATGTTACTGAAATCAGCCATAATAAAATTATGATAAATGATGAATGATGATAATCATAAATGATGAAATGAAATGATAAATCGGCCATTTAATATTCATGGGTTACATAAACTCTTTAAAAAAACATCACACTCGATCGTCGAATTCCCGTACTTTCAAGTTTTCTGTACTTTTTTTGTTTTCTTCCGAATAGTATGAATTATCATCATAATCAAGTCATCAAGATGATGAATTATCATCAGGGTGTTGGATAATTCACAATGAGAGAGAGTGAGACCGAATAGGCTAGACTACTCCAATTTCGTTATACTCGTATGAAGCAAAACTATACCTTTATTATGCATAAACAATGTTATTATTACGTATTTTAATGTATAGTATAATAAACATAAACGAACTGTATCCACCTTTATTTGATGATTTGGATTGTGATTGTGATTGTGATTTAAGGTAAGGTGAGGCAGAGAACAGCTTAGCTATCCTCCCTTCTCATATGTCTACGCTACTCCAATTTCATTCAACTCTTTCAAATCGACCACTACAGTATTCAGTCGGTCTAACCCTACTAAACTGTGTTGAAATTAGGCTATATATCCTATGGTACGTCTTGGCCTCCCGTCAACAGTTAGGCTAGGTTTTTTTTTTGTTCATTATAAAATTTATTATGTATTAATAATAGTGTTTATTTAAATTAATGTGTAGTGTGCTAAAGTAAATGAAATTGAGATAGATTAACCCTTCTAGAAAGTTTTAAGTGAGGTTATGTATATAGTACGTCTTGACATGCTGTCAATCACTTAGCCTACCCTACCCACCATTGGGCTACCACTTACCAGTGTTACCAAAGTCCGGACCTGTCTCGATCTTTATTAGTGCGGAAATAAGAGACTGTAATCGGCTGTATGAATGAAGTTTTACTTGTTTCATCTAGTAACTTCATTGTTAGGGGTCAGGCTAGCACAGTGGTTACGTGCTCGCCTCTGAACTGATAGGACCGGGGTTCGATCCCCACCTGGCCCTCGATTTATTCACGCGGGAGGTGAATAAATCTGAGGACGTTGTCCCTCGGAGAAGGACGTTAAACTGTCGGTCCCGAGCCTGTACGATGTCAGGTACTCGTTAAAGATCCCTACTTTAAATACATTTGAGTTAGGCAAAATTTAGGACTCCCACTGTAGAATCAATCTTCATTGTATGGTATCACAAACGGGCCAATGCTCGGCCTAAGTGTGTTCCCTTGTGGGTCTACCACTGCAACCTAACCTAACTTCATTGTAATGGCGTTGGTTTTTTTTTTTGGTAACTACATGTTTTCATGTTAATAATGAATGTTGTCCATGTTACAAGGACAATGGGAGTACATGGGTGTTGACAAGTGCCGCCAGTTGTCCGGCTATTTTTCTGCAACATGGTTCTCATCATACTCGTAGAAACACGTCTTTTTCTCTCCTCTTCTCCTATCTCAACATCTGCATGTACAAGTCGTCAACAGCCAAGGCTCAAAAAAAAAAACCATGCGCGAGTACATTCCGTCAAACAAACAATACAAACATTCTTTCCATCGTACTTTCCCATGGTCACAGTGTGTGTAACAATTATTTTAGACCCCCCCCCCCCCCACTCCCCCCGCTGGACATTGAATATCCGTTTCAAAACACCAGAACGTCCTGAAAATATTTATTTTAATAGAATTACAATCAAGGATCTAATTTTAGACTACTGTTATTAGTCACAGATTTTCAGCTTATTACAATGCACATAAACATACTGAGTCATCATTCAAAGAAAACCAAAGATTTTTCAAAACAAAAACGTATAATTCAAAATCACGCAAAATTCTAAGCTAAAGTGGTTATACAAAGGTCTCCACTAAAAATATATTAGTTTTTTTTTTATTAAACAACAATGCGTTTCGAACACCTTGTGATGATCATCGTTCAAACCACAATGAGAAATAGAAAAAAGACAAAGATCTTTTAATTCATCATGAATTTGACTCCGTAAACAGGTTCGAATTAAAAAACTTGATTTTCTCATTCTATGTATTTACATGATTGTTATCAGTAATTATATGAAGGATTATAATTTTTTGTTCTAAACTTGTTTTTATTTTATTTTTCTCTATATTGCTAAAAACTAAGAATTGCTAACCCTGAAGAGGGGTTCTTTTTTTTTTTTGTTTTTAGTTTTGACTTATTAGATAGCGAAATTATTTTGTGTCTGCTATTCTTTATACAAAGACTAATCGCAATGTGATTTGAAGAAGAAAAATAAATAAAAAAAATTTAGATTTCCCATTGGAAGGTTGAGTTATCGAGAAGGTTATCGAACTAGAGACGCCGGCGCCATGATAAAATCCTCGACAAAAGCGTCATTTCTGATTGTGAATTGACCGTGGCACCAAGGAGTCCACTTGCCGCTTCCGTTTTATCTCACATTTTTTTTTTGAATCCTATAAATTCATTACTTGGACAACCTTTTATTACTCCTGCAAAGGAAAAATGATCAATAAGAATAATAAAGAATTTTTTTTTTCACATTTTGCGAAACACCTTGTCACAACAATAATCACAGCTTTGACCCAAACTTGAACCTTACCATCCTGTTTTAGTATTATTTAGTTCTCCCAGCTTATTCAGCCATATCACTGAAAACAACAACAATAAAACAATAATTTCTTTTTAAGTGTTTTGAGGTAGTTCTTGAGTTTACTATTTTACATATATTTCTGACAAGAGTTATTATTTTTGTAAAGTTTACTCAAATATCAATCTGTGAAGTTTCTTGTCTAAAAGTCTGATTTTTTTTTTACATATATTAAAAGTGAAATAAATAACTTCTTTTGATGAAATTTAGTATGAGTCCATATCTGTTATATTTGAACATTAGTATAAAATGTATTTTATACATATAGTATATATATACATAATATATATATATATATATATATATATAATATATAGTATATTTTGTACATATACATATAGTATAAAATGGGCGCGAGGTCAGATGAAAAGTTTTTTTTAGGGGTGAAAAAGTTAAATATTGTTGAGAACCACTGATGTAGAATCTGGCTATGTATAAATCACCCTAACTAAAGTAGATGCCAAACATCGCCATTGGAACAGAGCGCTGAAACGAAAAGGCGGAAGGGAGGGGGAAAGAAACAGATAGGAGAGAAGTTTTAGAAATTTGCATTAAAAATAAAAATGAAAATAAAACCCGGATTATTCATTATCATCTGTTGCGCATAAAATCAACTTTATTTCATTAATACTGTATAATAATTAAAATATTTTGCAAATAATTTTTTTTCAATATCGTGGAATAACCAAAAACTGATAAATTTAACAGCATAAGAGATATTGATTTTACAACCTTAAAAAAAAAATATCAATAATAAGCATAAAATTTATTTTATGTTTTAAACATTAAACAATGTTTAGCTGTTAGTATAACTTTAATGATGAAACTACCTGCTACAAGTAGCAGCACAAATCATTTCTGAAGACCCCCACTAAGGACATGATGATGGTGCATGGGGTATTTTAATTAAACTTGAATCCTTAGAGCTGTAATAGTGGCGTTATTCAATTCACTGTGATGATTGATCGACTATTCACTCCCCCCCCCCCCAACATACACACTCACACACACACACAGAACGTTATCTTCATTAAATGGACAGAGTGCGAAAACAATGAATTGCGAAACTTTTTGATTAATGAAGTGAGAAATTTCAAGTATCCTTATGCCATGACTATTGTAATTTAATGTCGCAATTCATCGGATTTATCGTTATTCTTTTATCTTTTATTTTTTGTAAATAATTTCCAAAAACAACATAATGACTCGATAAAAATAGAATTAAAAAAAAAATGATGTTTCACAATTCTATAAAAAGAAGTCATTAATACTTAAAATGAGAAGTATTAAATATTAATACTTCTCAATATATATATATAATATAATATATAATAATATATATATTATATATTATATAATATATATTATTATATAATATATATTATTTATAATAATATATATTATAATATATAATATATATATATAAATATAATATATATTATTCAGAAATATAATATATATTTCTGAAAATAATATAAAAAACCATATAACAATGTGAAAATCTATAATTGTAATACTAGATTTATCAATCACTACTACCTTTCTATTACAGTTCATTTTTAAATTTAAAATGTAAACAACAACCAAATTGTAGTAGCAATAGCGCCAATTGTTAAAAAACGTCGTGAAGTATGCTGAAATGTTGTCGAGGTAAGTAGTTATTACAATCTTATGACCTAAACACTCCAAAATCTTATATGAATATTGGGTCAAGAAAACAAGTATTATATATATATATATATATATATATATATATATACACCTATATATATAGGTGTGTTCTCTAATCGGGGTTCGGTCAATTTTCCAGGATAAAAAATTAAACTCTCGTTGCCAACGTTTCGGTTTTATTTAAAACCTTTTTCATAGGCAGAAGTAAGAATTTTTTAACTAAGAAAATGAAATTTTCATTACATTATTTAAAGGAACAACAATGTTAACCGGACAAAACCTTCGACTATACTGTCGATATATATATATATATATATAATATATATATATATTTTGTTCTGTACATATATTCTCTACTTCTTTGTTTACCCAAACATCTCTCCCTGGACTATTGTCCTGTCATGCACTTTACAGCCTTTAAGATATCTTTCTTCCCTCCCACTCCTCTCAGTCGGTTAAAAACAAACTTACGGTCTCTAATTTTTGGTTTAACCGTCATCAGGAGTCTGGAGATAAGGACACCAAGCGCACTTATGAAATGCGGTCTCCAACCGTTGCTTCGCAAGTGCGGTTTGTGTTCCTATCTCTTCTCTCCGGATGACGGTTAAACCGAAAATTAAAGACTGTAAGTTTGTTTTTCTATTTACTCTGTACCTATAGTTTATTTTGAAACGTATATTTAGTTTCTGATCATTGTAAAACATTTTTTTTTTCATACTTAAATATGAAAATCTATAGTTTATTATTATTTTACATAATGGCAAACTATAGACCTAATTAGTTGTAATAATAGTGCTGAATGTATCAATGTTTTTATCCCTGATGAAGACATAAATATATATCGAAACGTTGGCAAAGTAGTTTTTTTTTAATATCTAAACCAAAAACCCTCAAAACATATATATATATATATATATATATATATATAATAGTTTCACATAGGAAAGAGAAAAACAAATAAAGACAGACACAAAAGACTCACAACGATATTTCGACAGTCGTCGTCATCGGGCAGAAGTAGTCCCTTTGAGTAGCTGAAGCTAACTATATATAATATATATAAAGAAAAAAAAACTATTTCACTAATCTAATGGACTACATTCACCGAGAGAAAACATTATACTACCAGAGTAATATTACAGTGCTACCATAATCTTAACTACCTTGGAACAATATTTTATTACAAGTAATGAGGTTTTAATTTTTTGTTCTATCATATAAAAAGAATATTGGCCTATGCCGAATGTCATGTTAGGCTAAATCTCTTTTATGATAGCTAAAAAAACTTATTATTAGTGGAGAATTAGTGACTCCTTCCATTGTACATGAAAAAGAAACTAATTCTGGATTTATAAATAAATTACAATATTATTTTGTTCTGTGCTGTTAATGAACAGGTTATTTTTGTATATTTGGCATCACACGGGCATCTAATTAAAAATCGGGATGAATATTTAATTTCTATGTGGTTTTAATTGGCGTTAATTAGTGAAAATAGCCGTTTAATTTAAAACAGGTTTTAAATCACTTTGTTTTTATAAATTTATTCGTATTATATTTAAAGGGAAATAAAATAAATAAATAAATATTAAATAAAAAAAAGATAACGCTTAGAAAGCATTACAAAAACTCACTTTATTATTTCGACGAATCTCCGTCATCAGAAAAGGAGATGTTAACAGATAGTTAATTCGATCGTATGATATGTGGTCTCGAATAGTAAACGGGTGAAAAACAGATCAATGTGCTCAATACATACGAGTATGAAAATCTGATGACCGTGACACAAATGCTAAGTGAAAATTCTTACATCTATCAGCTGTTGTTATTTGACAGCATTTAATTGAGACTGATCTCTCTGTCTCTGTCTCTCTCTCTCTCTCTCTCTCTCTCTCTCTCTCTCTCTCTCTCTCTCTCTCTCTCTCTCTCTCTCTCTCTCTCTCTTTCTATATATATATATATATATCATACATACATACATACATATTATTAATACCACTGAGGCTAGTATGATTTATATTAGAAATAGGTAAAACCATCATACATCGTAAGATGATCCTGGAGTTGAAGCGCTTTCGGACGTTGTCCATCTTCGATCGCAACAAACCTACTGAGCTGTTATACATATAGGGGGTTGGTTATCTGTTAAGTCCACTGCTATCCTGATATTATTACTTTGATTTTATTTAGTTATTTTGATTTTTTTTTTTATTTTTAGCTATTATCTATGTACATATCATGATTTCTTTTCTTGACCCAATATCATGTTGTAGCCCTGAAGATGACACAAATATATGTCGAAACGTCGGCAAAAGGACTAGTTTAAAATCATTGGACTTCAACCCTCAAAAAAATTACATCATATTATCTATGTATCTATCTCTCTCTCTCTCTCTCTCTCTATCTATCTATCTATCTATCTCTATGTCTATATTTATCTCTATATCTATGTATCATGATTTGTTTTCTTGACCCAATATCTCTCTCTCTCTCTCTCTCTTTCTCTCTCACTCTCTCTCTTTCTCTCTCTCTCTCTCTCTCTATCTATCTATCTATCTATCTCTCCCTCCTTCTCCCTCTCCCTTCCTCCCACTCTCTCTCTCTCCCTCTTCCTGCCTCCCGCTCTCTCTCTCTCTCTCTCTCTCTCTCTCTCCCTCTCTCTATATATATATCTATCTCTCCCTCCCTCTCTATCTATCTCTCCCTCCTTCTCCCTCTCCCTTCCTCCCGCTCTCTCTCTCCTCTCTCTCTCCCTCTCCCTGCCTCCAGCTCTCTCTCTCTCTCTTTCTATCTCTCTCATCTCTATCTATCTCTCCCTGCCTCCCTCCCTCACCCTCTCTCCCTATCTATCTTTCCCTCCCTCCCTCTCCCTCTCTCTCTCTCTATTTATCTCTCTATCTATATCTCCCTCCCCCTCTCTCTTTCTATCTCTCTATCTCTCTCCCTCCTTCCCTTCTCTCTTTGTCCGTCAGTAATTAGTAAAAGTTTTTGTATATTGTCCAATACCCACACTAGTAGGCTTTCACCTTTAATGCTGTTCTAGGAAATGGAAAGTTTGGCTCATTTATTATTTGACACCCATTTTATTTAATAGTTGAGTCACATTATCCTGTTAGCTTTATATTAGAGTTAGTTCTAAATTTTACTCAACTAGTTAAATGGATATTTAAATGAAGTTCCTGACATCGTATACAGGCTCGGTACGGATGACCTACAAA
Organism: Hermatobates lingyangjiaoensis; assembly: GCA_026182355.1. Classification (NCBI taxonomy): domain Eukaryota; kingdom Metazoa; phylum Arthropoda; class Insecta; order Hemiptera; family Hermatobatidae; genus Hermatobates; species Hermatobates lingyangjiaoensis. The sequence goes on from JAPFBL010000202.1 coordinate 341,500, forward strand.
TTTTTTTCAGCTTAATATCCATAAAATATATTTTAGCAACTTTTGTCCAATCATGTTTAACCTAATGTTAGCAAAAACCCGTATGCTTACTTGGAATTTCTTTATTATTGTTTAGTGTGTGTGTGAGCGTGTGTGTGTTCAAATATTGTATTTTTTTATGAAAATACAATCCAAAACGGTCAAATAAAGTTCAATGTAGAAAAAAAAACATAGAGTAATTAAAAACCCACACCTACAGTCTCTTATTTTCGGTTTGAACCGTCTTCAGTAGAGATAAGAAACTCTCTGTATTCGTAATGCGCTTGGTTTCCCTATCTTATCTCTCCTGAAGACGGTTCAAACCGAAAATTAGAGACTATAAGTATGTGTTTTTAATTTCTCTATGTTTTTTTTCATTTACATTGAACTTTAATATTTTTTATTATTTCTGAAATACTTATTTTATTTTCTATCGTGTTTTGGTCTAGCTTAAAACAATACAATACCTTTAAACCGACATTTCGTCTATATTTTTTTGACATCTTCAGGGCTACATCAATACATAATTTAATAACAATAATATGACAAAAAATATTTATAAGTTACATAATTTAATTCATTGTAGGGTAAAAAGTTAATGAAATGGTCTTCACATATAAAATTTTTTGGTATAAACAACGCGTTTCGAACACCTATTGTTCTTCCTCAGACATTAACTAAAAAATACAATGACACCAGAGAGTTATCTATAGTATACAGTAAATATAGTACAAAATATAAATAAAATAAAATAAGGAAGAGAATACGAACCTAAGGGTGAGTGTCGGTGGTACAACTGACTGGGAATAGGATGGACGTGGGTGAGGGTATGGGGTACATCTGTTTCATATTAGAAGGCAGGTACATTTCATTGTTATTTTTTTTCCCTAAAGGTTAGGCTGAACCTTTATATTTGCTCTAGGAGGACTAAGTGCAGGAAACATATTGAAAATATAACACAGAGAACTATAACGAAATATAAACACATATAGGAATAGAGAGAAAAGAGAATTTTTTTTTTTAAATAAATAAATTAAGAATAGTTGTACACTTTGGGGATTTGTTCATTGAGGCAAGTAGAAAAATTATCGTGCACTAATTTGTTAATTTCATAGCCCTCTAAAATAGTTATTTCACGGAATTTATCGTTTATATGTAATATTTGTATATTTTGGTCTGGAAAAAATTGGTGGTTGGTTATTGGTGACTAAATGTTTGGCAAAATGGGATTTGAATTGATTATTATTGTTGGGGGATTTGGTTTTCTGTTTAACTTCTTGTACATGTTCTTTTATTCTTTTGTCAAACGATCTTAAGAGTCATGCCTATATAATGAGAAGGGCAATTTAATTGATAAACATAATTTAATTAATATAAATAATTACCTTGGTATTTTGCTATTGCAAGGAAATAACTACATAACCTTTATGTTGTAGTCCTGAAGATGTCTACAAATATAAGTGAAACGTCGGCTTAAAGTTCTTGTATTGTTAGAAGCTAGACCAAAACTCGATAAAAAAAAGAAAATAAGTGTTCAATATTTGTGGTAGAGATAAGAAAACATTGTATTTTTGAAATATTAATTAATTACTGTGATTATTTTGTCAACGTCAGATGACCGGTTCTATTTGCACTTGACACGTAAATGTTTGTAATGCAGCAGTTCTGCCTTAGTTGGTGTAGTTGTTGGCTCTATTCACAGGAGGCAGTCGACTGGACAATGCTCGCTGGCCTATATCAGCATGGGGGTCACATGGAAGTGCTGTGTCAGACCGTTTCCTTCCTGTCATGCAGTCTAATAGCCCTCTCGGTCTTTTTTTGTTTTTTTTTTCTTTGTCACTCTATCCACAAACAGCAGTTAATTATCACGACACAATAATTAATTTGTAAAATTTGAAATCGTCGAAAGTACCGAGGCCGCCCGCCTATACGATATCAAAAAATCTGTTTAAAAAAAAAATTAAATTAATCGTCGAAGTACCGAGCCTATACGATGTCAAGAAATCTGTTTAAAAAAAAAATTAAATAATATTGTGATGCAGCAGTTCTGCCTTAGTTGGTAGTTGTGCTCTATTTCACAGGATGCAGTCGACTGGACAATGCTCGTGGCTTATATCAGCATGGGTCACATGGAAAGTGCTAATCGTCGAAGTACCGTTTCCTATACGATGTCATGCAGTCTAATAGCCCTCTCGGTCTAAAAAAATAAATTAATTAATCTTTGTCGACTATCCGAGCCTATACGATGTCAAGTTAATCTATCACGACACAATAATTAATTTGTAAAATTTGAAATCGTCGAAAGTACCGAGGCCGCGCCTATACGATGTCAAGAAATCTGTTTTAAAAAAAAAATAAATTAAATTAATCGTCGAAGTACCGAGCCTATACGATGTCAAGAAATCTGTTTAAAAAAAATAAAATAAAATTAATCGTCGAAGTACCGAGCCTATACGATGTCAAGAAATCTGTTAAAAAAAATTAAATTAAATTAATCGTCGAAAGTACCGAGCCTATACGATGTCAAAGAAATCTGTTAAAAAAAAATAAAATTAAAAAATTGAATAATATTTAATTATTTTATTAACTACTAATAATCATAATTCCTATTTCTCATATGTTGTTACAAAAACTTCTGTTTATCACACTATACACAAACTACATTTAATTTTGAATACACGAAAAGTTTATGGGCAGTTATTTTTGTTTATATATATATCACCAAAATATTGACTGAAAATAGAAAATATTTATTTCAAAAATTTAATAATAAAAATTACGTTTATTTATTAATAATCATAATTTTACTAATAATTTCCTGACAATGAGAAAGGTTTGGTGAGAAGACAGAAATGACTACAGTAAAAGCGAAACATGATTGCTTTCCTTTTGCTCTTAATATCCGTACTTATATTAATAATTAATTAATTATTAATAATTTCTATGAAATAACAGTTTTACTGAATATGGTTTGAAATAACTTTACATTGAAGCAGGTACTTACAGTATCTTACTTAGACGACTCGTAATGACTTACAGAGAGCAGAAATCGAAAGTACGAGGTTTGGAGTAATATATATATATATATATATATATATTACTATTATTTAGAGGATAAACGACTTTTATGCATTTGATAAAAGAGTTTATTTTTGGTATGTTCACAGTTAGCACTTATGTGTTATAAACTTACGTGTCAGTTGGATGGTACTTTTCTAAACTGGTACTAAGATATTATTGTCGTACACTAAAGAAACCCCAAGATCACGGCAGTACCTATTATTATTATTTGAGGATGACTATAGCACTGCGTCTTAAAAAGAAAAACTATTGTACTTCCCCTCTTCTGTACTAAAGTACACCAGCAGTTAGCTTCAACGCCTTCAAGAAGCTCAGCACTTTTGCTGGTTCCAGCGGATAAAAGTTTTTCTATGGTTTTGTTGAGTACCGAAACACGTACCTCTGTGCAGCAAAGTTGTCTGACAGTCAAGCTAGCAGGTCCAACGATGTTTCTTCCTCTTCTTTGGGGAATCTGCATAAACCATATCATTGTTATGGTATATATCTGCATAATCATAATCATATTATGGTACCATATCTGCATAATCATTGATTATGTCCATTCAGGCTTACCTATGTTTCGGGAGAAAGGTGACTTCCTTTCTTCTTCTTCGGGTCCTTAGGTGCACTTGGGGAGGTTGGTTCCCGAAAGGGAGATTGGCACTAGTCAGCGCTTTTGGACCTTCTGCCGCTTCCAGAAGATGGTCTCCGGACTTCCTTCTCCTTAGTATCATACAGGAGAAAATCCCTGTATCTCTATCGGTGGTGTTTTGTTCGTTCCAGCAGAGCACTGCATACCGGAGTAAGGCTATTTACTCAAGGGGGTAGCCTAGTACCCTTGAGGTTCCGTTCATAATACAGTAACCCCTGTATCATCCATCCTTCGGCACGGATCGCATAAAACCTTAGATTGGGGCTGAGATAAAAGGAATGGATTTGGGGATTAGAAAGGATTTGAAACGAAGGTGGTCAGGCCCAGCCCCTGATCACCTTCTCCTCCTCGTTTCGTTTGTGCCTGCATATAGCAGGTTAACAGGGTAGCCTCGTGAAAGCCGAAAGTCGGAGTTGAGTGTTAGAGGCTATTAGAGGCGCTTAATCAATCCATTACTACCCCACAGCAGTACCTAATTATACACTGAAAAAAAAAATATTCAGTAATTACCTGAAAATTTAAAAACTTAACAGTTTCAAATATATTGTACTTATACCAACAGCAGAGATAAAATAATGAACATTACATACCTCTATGATGCTTTTCAAAGTTTTGAATTATCTCTATATATAAAGTTCGTGAGTTTGTTTATTTGTTTGTTTTCACCCATTTTTCGTGGAGATAGAGACCTGAAATTATAATATGTATTATTTATTACCTGAATAATGTTAAATAGAAGAAAATTATTATTTAATTCCAAAAATTGGAGCCAGAGTAGCCAGTGGCTTGCGTGCTCGCCGATGACAGCAGTGCAAATTTATATTATACTCGTATATAAATATAACAAAAATTTTTTACTGGTAATAGAGTAAGGTATGAAACCAGAGTAGCCCAGTGGCTTGCGTGCTCGCCGCTGATAGTAGCACAAATATATTGTCAATAAATGTAGTAACAAAAAAAATGATTTTGAATTTAAAATTTGAATAATATAAACAACGTTTAAAACGTAAAGACACGTAGCCTGGGTTAGCCCAGTGGATTGTAACTAAATATTTTTTGTCTTATGTTCTTAAAACATCCAGTTTTAACTTTAAACTTTGAAATATTTCTTTTTTTTATTATTATTAATTATGTTTCTTCTTTTTCAGCCTTCAGGATGGAGGAAGTTGAGAAACATTGTCCAGTGGACACCATTCTTCCAAACCTACAAAAAACAGAGATATCCCTGGGTTCAGTTAGCAGGACACCAAGGTAATTCTTTACTTTATTTGTTCCTCGTACATTTATATTACTGTTTCACGTGTTTTTTCGTGTTTCTTCTTGTTTTAATAGATTGAGTTACATTTAACTTATATTATATATATATAAACAAGATTTCACATAAACACGTGAAATAACAAAATCAAACCACATAATGAAAAGGGAAATAAAAAATGAAAACATGGAAAATGAAATGAAATCAAAAAACACTTGCTCTCTTGTAGAGCCATTAAATCCTCCCCGACTTGGGTGAGGCATTCAGATTTGCAGGTTTCAGGTTCGCGATGTAAACGACGTGGGTGCCTTACCTGCCGCATAATCAATCTGGCCACTTCTTTTACTTCTTCAACAAATCCAAACTGTTATTATATATCTAATTCTTCCTCATGCATTTCTAGTTATAGTGTCTACCGTCTAGACTGTACTCGGTGGATGCATTCTATGTAGGTTTAACAACTACTATGTTGAGCCTACGTATGAATAATCATATAGTAGGTCTTCTGTCGGTCGTGATTGCACGCTACCAGTTGCTATTCACGCTAATTCTCATAGCTTGAGCTTCAATGAGTGTTTCAGAGTTCAAATACTTACAACAGTCCCTCCACACAGTAGATCCGTAGCCTTAAGAGCTTCTGAAGGAGCCCATATATAGCTCTTAGCAGCTCGTTCAAATCCTGGCATCAACCTGAACCGTTAAGCAGTATTCACAAATGAATGTTTCTTAATTTTTTTTTTTAAATAATTTCAATTTTAAAACTTATTATATATATTACATATATTAAATATATTATATACTTATTATTTTATAATATATATATTATGTATTATTATATATATAGTATATATTATTATATCAATGATCAAACCAGAATAAGAAAATGGGAAAACAAGAGTAAGATCTTTCAACCGTAATAAGCGGTCTTCGTCAGAGTCAAAAACCCAACTGAGCAGTTCAGTTGGGTTTTTAACTCTGACGAAGACCACTTGTTACGGTTGAAAGATCTTAGTCTTGTTTTCCCATTTCTTATTGTGGTTTGATCATTGATATATATATTATATATATATATATATATATATAAAAGTTCGTGAGTTGTTTGTTTGTTCACCCATTTCCGTGGAGATAGAAACCTGAAATTATTACAATCTTTACTTTTGTTAGTGATTGGCTTTGTTACAGATCAGGGTAGTAATAAAGTAATAATCCAGGTGTAGTTCTTGAATATATGCTACCTGTTATTGAATAATAATCAATGTATTATATAATATGTTAATTATCTATAAAATAATGCATTTAAAGTTTAAAATAAAAAAGTGCTTATTAATTAATAAAAGTTTAGCTGATTTTATAAAATAATAAAGTAAAAAGGAAACCGATTGAACTTTTATTGTCTGTTAGAAGTTATCGGTTAGAGGCTATCAAGCCAGTTACGATAGTCCAAACTAGTCTCGATATCCACGTCTCAAGGGTTAAATATAAGGTCATTTACGTATTAATTATCTTCCGGAGATCATTATATTTCTTTTAATTGTTTAGATATTTAGTTAATTTTGGTTAATTTATGGTTTATAATAATAATATGTCTGGGGATCTATTTGTCAAATAAAAATCCAGGAGCAGTGCGTTGTTAGAAACTAGCTGAGGTATTTTTTGAGGCTTTTACTCAAACATTTATGTGCTTTTGAATACAATGTATTAATATATTCATTGTTACGTATAACTAACTTTAAACTTAATATAATTTTTTTTTTATTAAGAAGTTAGAAAAAAAATAAAAATTTTCATTTAAAATTAGTGTTTAAAAAAAATGATTTTTTTTTTAAACCGTGATAGTCTCTTACCGAAACGATGATTGCCTCGCTGTCCACTGCAGTTGATCTTTGGCTAATCCTTTATCAAGATGTTGAGGTAAACAAAAGTGATGCACCAAGGATTGGAATGAGATATATTATTTGCAGCAAAATTTTGACTAATTTTCTAGGATTTACTTTGATTTTGGAGCCAGGCTAGCTCAATGGTTAACGTACTCGCCTCTGAACTGATAGGACCGGGGTTCAATCCCCAACTGGCCCTCGATTTATTCACGCGGGAGGTGAATAAATCTGAGGACGTCGTCCCTCGGAGAAGGACGTTAAACCGTCGGTCCCGAGCCTGTACGATGTCAGGTACTCGTTAAAGATCCCTACTCTAAATACACTTGAGTTAGGCAAAATTTAGGACTCCCACTGTAGAATCAATCTTCATTGTGTGGTATCACAAAGGGCCAATGCTCGGCCTAAGTGTGTTCCCTTGTGGGACTACCATTGTAACCTAACCTAACACTAAATTGTTTACTCTAAACACACTTGAGTTTACAAAATTTAGGACTCGCAATGTAGAATCAATAAGAGATTTGCAATATTCCCTCCAGGAATCATCGTCGGATGTCCCTCAGCTCTATTACAAAAAAAAAAAAAAAATTATGAATTGATGCAAATAAGTAAACCCGAAAGACGCTACACTCAGTGTTTCCCAAACTTTTTCGAGTGACCGCCCCCTTGGATCCATAAACCTATAACTCAACACCCTTGAATAATAATCAAATTCTTAGACTAAATAACCAAATGAGTAACATTTTAATAATAAAATTAAAATAATTAGTAATCGAATATTTATTTAGAATCCAATAGGTGTATTGTTTCATAGCATATTTATGCAAAAGAATTAATACACAATAAAAGAAACTTAGATGAGAATATACTTTTAACATAAAAATGAATTATTAAAACAAATAATTTAAGAAATCGTTTCCTTGAAGTTCGGCATGTCGTGTTTTCACTTAAATTTTTGAAATTATATTGCATGAACATTTTCAATTTTTGGAAATAGAATCCCCTCTATTTTTTTTTCATTACCGCCGCCCCGATGTCAAAGCACCGCCCCCAAGGGGGGCTGTATCGCCCACTTTGGGAAACACTGCGCTACACAAACACTTTAGCCCTGCGAGTAGGGAATAGGTTAGGTTGTAGTGGCAGTCCCACAAGGGAACACACTTAGGCCGAGCATTGGCCCTTTGTGATACCACACAATGAAGATTGATTCTACATTGAGAGTCCTAAATTTTCCCTAACTCAAGTGTATTTAGAGTAGGGATCTTTAACGAGTACCTGACAAAGTACAGGCTCGGGACCGACAGTTTAACGTCCTTCTCCGAGGGATGACATACTCAGATTTATTCACCTCCCGCGTGAATAAATCGAGGGCCAGGTGGGGATCGAACCCCGGTCCTATCAGATCCTGAGGCGAGCACGTAACCACTGAGCTAGCCTGACCCCCTAGGGAATAGGTATGTTTTAAATATATGTCACAGCGAGCGCATTGCAAACACTACGACAGTTTCACAAAGCACAATTAATCTCACAATCTTACTTTCACCTCATTTCAAATGGATTTATTCACATCTCTGTGTGAATTTGTACACATGTTCTATCTTATAGCAGTCAACCACTTAATTTAAATTCAGCTATACATATTAATTTCACTGATGTCAAACTACATATACTCTTGTTTCATATTTTTCTTTCTATCCCATAAAATTTCTCATAAATATTCAGCTAATAATTATTGTAAAATATATATACAGCGTTTTTTTTTTCAAAATAATAGCCGATTGAAAAAGACGATAATCGAAAATAATTTATTATGTTTATTCAGACACTATTGTTCTATCGGTAATGACTACTGCATAAAGCTCAATGATATTGACGTGAATACAAATATACCTTTATAAAAGTCTTTTTAATTGTTTCTCAATATTTACTATTTTTTTTTAAATTACTATTCCAACAAATAATAAATTTCTGTTATTTAGATTTCCTTCTATTCATTCGTACAATAATTACAGCTAAAGAAAGAGGAAAAAAATGCATTAATATTTATTGTTTTTAATACAACTGAAATATTTAAAACTGTTTTAAAAAAAAAATTAGAATATATTTATAATGCCTTTTGTTTATACAAGTCTAAAGAAGAATACGTAGGAAGGACTGACTAGGAAAATCACATCAAAGTCTCACAACTGATGTCTTTAGAGGGGGATTTGGAGGTGGCGTGGAAGTAAATAAAATTGGAAAGGCGATCCAAACAAGGCAGAATACGAGTTTCAAATTATAGGAGAGTAATACATAGAGTAAAGAAACACACTTACAACTCCAATGTTCAGAAAATCTGTCTTCAAAGGAAAAGAGAGACGGGGACCAAACACTCTCTCTCTCTCTCTCTCTCTCTCTCTATATATATATATATATATAATATATAATATATATAGAGACCACTTCCTCCAAATACTCAATAACATCTCCCTACCGGAATCCCTGGAACACCCTCTCCTTCTAGCCACTATGGACGTCACATCCCTGTACACGGTTATTGACCATGGCGAGGGTTTGGCGGCCCTACAGTGGTTCCTAGACAAGGGACCCTTACCCCACATACCCTCCACCGCTTTTGTCCTTCAGCTAAGTTCCTTTGTCCTGCAGCACAATGTCTTCAGTTTTGAGGACCATCTTTATCTTCAGACCAGAGGAACTGCTATGGGTACCAGAATGGCCCCTTCCTTTGTCAACCTTTACATGGCGAAACTTGAACAGGATTTCCTCTCGTCTCATGCCCTCCAACCCCTTGCCTACACCCGGTTCATTGATGATATATTTTTCGTATGGCCTCATGGCAAAGATTCTCTGGAAACTTTTATTGAAGCCTTCAAAACTTCCTGTTCATCACTCAATTTCACCCACTCCTTCTCCTATACCTCCTTAACCTTCCTAGATGTAGTAGTGTCCCTAAGCGGCAGGACCTTCACCACCTCCATACACACAAAACCTACCAATGCCCAACAATATCTACACTTCAATAGTTGTCACCCATCCCACACAAAAAAGTCCCTACCTCGTTCCCTCTCCATCCGCATACACCGTATTTGCAGTGACCTCTATCAACGACAGTGTCATATCGACAAACTTAGGGAGAAATTCGTCCAGCGGGGCTACTCTCCCAGGTTTGTTGATAAACGCTTAATACCTGCCACCAATCAATATCTTCCTAGGACTGCCGCTGAACCCAACAGTTCTCCCTTCCTCGTAACTACTTTCTTTCCTGGGGTCCATAGGATCGGGAATATCATCAAGGACATTTTTCCTCTCCTGTCCTCTTCCCCCTCCACCTCCTCCGTCTTCCGAAAACCCCCTCGCCTGTCCTTCAGAAAGCCTCCCAATTTAGGAAACCTGTTTCCCACAGATCCCTTGAAACTCCTGGGATTGGGTGGTGCGTGCTGGTATGGAGAAATGCGGCCGTCGCCTCTGCCTTACCTGTCCTTTAGTTAACCCTTCACCTTTCTTCTCCTCACCAACCAACTCTTTCCGCGTCCCACCTAACACCTCCTGCTCATCCAGGAATTGCGTCTACCGACTGAACTGTAGACAATGTGGAGCATTCTACATTGGTATGACTTCTACCAAGCTCAATGAGCGTTTGAACAACCATAGAGCTTCGGTCGGTCAGCGCAAACAGCTTCCTGTAGCTATCCATGCCAACAGCCATAACCTTTCTTTTAATGACTGCTTTTCTGTTCAAATCATTAAGCTAGTGACCACTGATGACCGTAGTTTGACATTAAGAGCATCTGAGGAGGCCCACATATGGTTATTGGGGGCCCGATCAGATCCCGGTTTAAATCAGAAGCGTTAACTTTTATTTGTTTTTCCTTTTATTTTTAACTTATATATTCATATTCATATATATATATATTTTTTTTTTATTATATATTTTTTTCCCTTTTTTTATTATATATATTTTTTTCATTTAATTTATTTATTTTTTTTATTTTTTTTTATTATTTCCTTTTTTATAATTTTTAATTTATAATTTTTAATTTTATAATTTTAACTATTGTTTTTGCTTTCTCCGTTCTCCGACGTTTAGTGCCTAGCTCCTTTTTTACGCTAGTGCTGCTCTCTTCGGTTGACTCTTTATTTCT